>CAJQZN010030367.1:0-40353 GCA_907164685.1 Colias eurytheme | reverse complement strand
TTTTTTTTATATTATCATGCATTATATTTTATTTGTTATTTTAATTTTTAACTGACAGATAAGCTAAACAGAATACTCGATAAATTGTGAAATCAGCCTTTTTAGTATTTTAATGATTTGACACACTGATTTAATTAATTATTTTAACTACAAATTATATGTTCGCGTATTACAGCTCCTTCTAGCAAGTGTGGTGGTGACCAGCTCAGCTTGGTCTGCGCCGTTCTACACAGTGCATAGGCCGCTACGGGTCACCAGATACGCGCCTCTACCACCGCTACATAGAATACCTAGTAGGTATTATTATATATAAATAACCAGCATTGCCCTGCGGTTTTACCTGCTTTGCTTCTCGCCTGTTAGTCTTAGCGTGATGATTCCTCGATAAATGGGCTATCTAAAACCGAAAGAATTTTTCAAAACTGACCAGTAGAAACTGAGATTAGCGCGTTCAAACAAACAAACAAACTCTTCAGTTTTATAATATTATATATACACTTACAGTATAGTAGAGCTCTACATTTTACAAATGGTGCACAGCTAATTTAAAACAATTACTTTAGTAATTTTTTAAACTCTACTCAATTTATAAAATTATTAAGAAGCTAGTAACTTTATCTTAACAAAAATGTAATATGATATAACAAAAACGTTCTGTGTTACGCATTTTGTCTGCGGTTAGAAACATAAGTGTCTTTTATTAAAGTTATTGTTACAAGGTTGGTGTTATTGGAAAATGTATAGCAAGTGTTTTTATATAATAGTTGCAAGCTGATATAGGTAATTTTATAGTTATACTATAGAAAGCTATTTTATGTCCATGGTTTTTTATTCGGAGTTAATGGCTCTTTTACATAATAAAATTAATTGTTATACAATTTATTATGCATACCTATACTTATAGATAGTTCATAGTATAGATATAATCGGGAAAATCTTTAAGGGGAAAATAGAGCAAGTGACACGTGGTACAATTAAATATAATGAAAACAGATATCTTTATAATAATAGTTCATACATGGGGTAATGTTGCTTTTTTCTTTATTACAAGTTCTATCTCCTCAACTTTCTTAACAAAATTCATACAAACAATATCGCTGTCTCGTGAGATAATTATAAATTATTATTGAAGTGAAACTTCTTTATAGGGGTTGGAAAAAAATTTAGTGTAACATTTTTTCGTTACGCGTGACATTTTTCCGTTACGCGCCATCTTTTTCTTATCCCTACCACGCGTGATTCGACGTATTTCTGTAAAGTTGCATATAGTAAATTATTTTTTTAAAAATAAAGAAGTTTCACTTCTTACTTGTGTACACTAGTACACGCACACATGTTAAATATATAAAATAGACCTATTTTGAAAGAGCTAAACGTCCCAAAGACGTTTTTTATCTAACATGACACAATTTCAGTTCCAGTTCGCTACGAAAGATGGCAGCGACCGAAGCGCGGTCAAGATGAATATGACCACGACCGCGACCGTGACCACGACTACGATGACCACGACCACAAAGATAGCGGCGTCACGGGCCCGGTCCACACGTTTGTGAAGACGGACAAAAATGCAAATTATAAATGGGGTGTTAGACACCATGTTGGAAATAAATATAAATCGTAGCGGAGTTTCAAAGAGTATTGTTTTGTTTTATATTTTATTTTTGTATGCGAATTTGTTGGGTTGCTTATTGTGATATAGTTTTAAAATATATAATAGAATATGATAGAAGAGATGTTATTATTAAGGAATGGTTCAGAGCAATTGAGTTTTAATAAGGGCCTATGGCAGCTAACAGTGATGGAAATGTAAAATAATGTGATGCATAATTATTTGTAACAAATGTGTTTTTGAAGTAATATATTAACGAATATTAATAAAAATGTCTGTTTCATTTTTATATAATAATCTTCGAATGCAATTGTTATGTTCAAATTAAACATCAACCCTTTTTCCAATATAAAAAAGATTTCTTTTCATGATTAAAAGATTTTTATTAAAAAGAGAGTGTAGTAATTAATACTTAAATAATAATTCATGAAATTATTACCAAGCAGTATTTGTATTTATCAGCTTATCACTCGCCATGGCCAGGCATGGCCTTCCACTTTTACCTCAAAAATCTTGCATAGTAGACAGTTACATAACTCCTTCCCAATTTAGAATACATAAGAAAAAACAAGTGTAATTGACCATTCAAATAGTTGTCACGTAGCCAGCTAACTATTCAAGATATAATGAGGTGAACATAATAAAACTTACATAGAGTAGGCTTAAACGAAACACTTTTTAGTACCTATATTTAAAAAGGCATTGATAACGCATCTTACTCGCACTTTTACATTAGTCTATGTAGATTGTAGGTACCTAGATTTACGTTTTCTAAAGATTTACGTGTAGGCATTATTTTGTTAGGCAGTGTTTTGTTTGTCTGAAAATGTCATAATAAATACTTTAAGAGCTAGCGCGCAAGAGCAACTTTTGTCTCTGCAACTACTACAACTTTTTCTCTCCCATCAACTCTATAGGAAGTTGCGTCGCTACGTGCGCGCACTTTCTTACTAGCCCATAGAGTTGATGGGAGAGACAAAATAGTTGCGGAGACAAAAGTTGCTCTTGCGCGCTAGCTCTTAAGAAACTTTGGTTTAACTTGAGGTGTGATGAAAGTTTTGAATGAGTAGCGTATGCTTGTTAAGATGAATAATACCCGAAATATGTAAAATTAATAATCTGCAGTAGATACGGTTGTTTATCAATCATCATACTATATGAATATCTTTAGATCTTCAGGAGACTGGGAGTACAACTTGAAATAAAACTTACATTACTAGCGAGCCCTCACTTATGATTTTTTTTTGCAAGAGTTAAAGCGAAAGTTTTATTCAACCATAGATAATACATAATATAAAACTTTAGGTTTGCTAGGTACTAAGTTTGCATCTATAACAGACATTTTTCAAAGACAAAGCCAGTACAGCTGGCTTTGCGTTGATACGACGAACGAGCTGATGAAGAAGACGAAGATATCATGTTAATTCATTCTTTTGAAGAAATGTGCTTCCACAAATAGATTGCTTGGACACACAACAAAACCCCTGTAAGCTCTGACTCACATTACAATTCTGACAGGACATTTACAGTCTTATCAATAATTTATGTCCCCAACCAGGCCACAGATAAATAATTGTTACACTAAATAGTTAGAGTATTGTATAACTGTATCAAATTACTCTGCGGTCGACACACACGACTACCCAAATCCGTTCACTTATAATTACGACACTAAACTCGTATGTTGCGCCCGCGCCGCCCGGCGTCCGCGTCGGCCTGTAAGGCTCAAACTTAACGAGCGGTGGCGCGCCTAATAAATGAATATGAAGAAAATTAACAAGGCATCGTAAAATGATTCAGACGAAATGGAGTGAAAATACATTTTCTTACAACTGTACATATTATGATGCGATGGATTGAACCGACCTTTAAACTAAGTACGGCTGGTCAAATTTTCTGGCTCGTGGAACTTTAAATTTCTCAAATTAAATTATCAAATGTTATCCGTGTTTTAAGTTTATCCTGAACCAAGCATATAAATAAATTATCACTGATATTTGATCGTTAGTGTTTGAACGAAGCTACCACTATTGAAATCCTTTTCCTACAGTATTATCACTGAAATAACCTTTGAGCAAAGTACGTGATCTTGGAAACAGTAATGAATTGTACAATAAACTGTGCTTACTCAACAAATAATTACTATATCGTGTTTTATTAAGCCCTGTACACAAATAGGATAATTGTTCAGAATTAGTTGCGGTAAACACGATCGTGAGTATACAGCCTTACAATGACATAACAAAATAATAACCTAATGTCGCTTATCAAAATTACCTCGTAGTTCCGGATATAGGTCAACTAATTTGACCTATCAAACAAATTGGTTTCTTATTATTAGAGCATAAAATTTAAATTGGCATACTTTGTATATCAAACTATAGTAGAGCCATTTTAATAGGCAACATTTGACAGTTCAACAAAATTCAACAACGTAACCTAGTAACGACGACATAGAATAACATGATATTTCGTTTTGTTGTAACTGCACATTTGCTTAACTTTTTTCAATTACGATTACATATTTATAATAATAATGACCGATGCAACTAATTTTAGTATTTGATTTTACTGATAAACCATTCTAAACATAATAAACATTTTCTTATTTAAAGAACTGACGTCGCTACAATTTTGTGTCAATAAACCTTTTTTCTTTTTAAATACCAGAGACGTTACTCTAAAAATCGAAATCTGACATCTAGAATCGAATGCATTGATTACTTGGGAATAAAAATCATCATAAATTATTGACATGTGTTTCAAGTTCGATTGACAAATGTTTCAAGTCCGTATCGATTAATTCGCTTTAATCAATGTTTTTAAGCAGGTTACCACCCTATGAAGATAAAATTGATAGACGTCAAATGTTGCCTATTAAATTGGCTCAACTATATTATCTAGATAAACGCGCTAGTTCTAAAATTCATTTCTCCAAACTGAATAATGTATTCATGACAATTACGATTACAATTTACAGCCTTATTATAATACAGCCTAGATTCAAAATTGTCAAAAAAGCTCAAGGATGTTTTTTTCGACGCCTTGTCTTAAACACTTATCATAGTAATTTTACTTAATAACACAATTTACAAATTTTAAAAGATCTTGAATAATGAACTCATGAATAATGAGCTCATTCTTCCTTGCTAGGGGAAGTGCCTGAAAATTATTAAACACCGAACTAAAATGAACAATTATGGTAATTTTCTTCTAAAGGGCGGGGAGTGTCATGAGAAATAATATTTGTAACATTTATTTTTGTTTCATTTACCACGTGCAAAGGTAAAAGATAATCGTGAGCTTTAATTTGCTTCAATTCAGTTTCATTTTTATTCATTCAAACAGTTGCCCATAGATTCTGATGCTAAAAATGTTTATTTTTAATATCCCAATTATTATTATGACTTACAAGCTGTGCACCTCGGCTTCGCCTGTGTTACACTATCGAAGATTAGTCGTAGGTACCTACCGACTCAGAAACCTTCGTGGGCTCATGCACAACACTTTACTGAAGATCATCACAATATGATCAAAAGCATAGTTTGCGTTGCTATAAAGTACATACAGACAAATATTAATTTTACACAAATTAACTAGACTCTTTTTCAACAACATATTTCAGTCTGCTTATTACCAGATAACACGTATTAGGGGTATAATATGAGAAGGCCGAAACTAGTTTTCTATATGCGTTTGGTGTGACAGTTGACTGTTCAGACATGTTCAGATGTATGACCTTATCCCAATTTCAGTGAGGTGTGGCGAACGGACACAATGACTGTCGCTATGTGCTTTACAATATATGTGTTTCGTACGTTACACTTGTAAACACGTGGAGAAATACATCTTCATTGTATGGATTTTTGGTGTGTAATTAGGCTTCAAGAAACCGTAATCTTGTATAGATATTATGGATGGCATAAAGACTGTTTTATGTCGAGATGCAGTATAGTGGAGTATTTATTGTAATAGCGAAATCGATAAGAAATTTTTGTTAATTTCTCGGTCTGGCAGGACACAGAAGATAATTTTCTCTTCGATGTGTGATGTGTGTGAAATGCATCTGCCCCATACCTCACAAGGGGACACGAGACTGCAACTATCTTATTATTACCAGAACACCTCACTTATATTTTTTTTTAATATAAATTTCTTTTTTTTACTTGTCTGAATGTCGGTCATTATAACGGTCAAAGTTCAAGCTTCGTACATTACAGGAGTTTCAAAATATAACCCGATGCAAATTAATTAACCAAGGAGCATTAGAAAAAGAATTAATAAAGTAATAATCCTTGCAACTAGATAGTCATATCGTAACAGACACAACGTAACTATTATTATACGAATTTAAGATCTGAACTTTAGATAATAGTACGCCATTGAAAACGCTAAATGTTAAAGCCATTTATACCCCGCCGTCTCATATTAGACGATAAAAATCACAAATACATTATGCAAAATCTTATAAATAACCATTGTTTAAATAAGGACATACTTTTCATTTAACCGTTAGTAGGAAAATCGAGAGAAACACGAAGTTACAGCTATAGTTGGAAGGAGTTGAAAGCCCAACATAGAATCGTAGCCAGAAGATAATTATTCTAATATTTATGATTACACTAGGTTTCCGCCCGCGGCTTCGCCCGCGCAGTCAAAGAAAAACCCGCTTTGTTCCCGTTGACCCATTCCCGTGGGATTTCCGGGATTCAGGATTGCGTTATTTTGCCGGGATAAAAAGTAGCCTATGTCCTTTCTCGGGTATCAAAATATCTCCATACCAAATTTCATGAAAATTGGTTCAGTAGTTTAGGCGTGATTGAGTAACAGACAGACAGACAGAGTTACTTTCACATTTATAATATTAGTATGGATTATTTTTAAAAAAAATACAGAAACAGGAAAACCTAATTGTAGGAAAATTCTACAGAAACTTAAAATTGAATTGTTACCCCATTGGCTGCGAACCACGCACTGTTTTCTCTATATATTTTTGAATAGCTTCCATTTCTTCAAAATATATTTATTATAACGCGAAAGTTTGTATGTTTGTTACTCCTTCACGCAAAAACTGCTAAACTGATTTTTGGCACATACGTATACCTAGCGTAACTTGGATTAACACATGGGATATCTCACGGGAACGGGATGTTGCGGGTTTTCTTTGACTACACGGACAAAACTGCGGGCGAAAAGCTAGTTATTTAATATATTGCGCAAATCATAAATAGCTAACTAATATACAATACAAGGAAGTATCATAATTACTCAATATTATTGAATACTAACAATTAAAGATGAAGAGGGATGTACTTACCCTTTTTTTAACTTACCAAATTTGTAGAGTTCCTTATAATAATTAGCAAGCCTTGTAATTAGCCTTATCACAGATCGATTAACATTGTTTGCTGAATATTGAATATCAATCAATGTTCAGAATAACAGCTATTTATATTTTTTAAATAGCTTTTATACGTTACATTATTTTATACATTCCCGTCTTTACCATAGGGGCACAGGGGGCCAGTGCCCAGGGCCCCCCATCGTCTGGGGGCCCCCCTGGAGGAGATGTAGGACTGACAATTTTTCTCACATAAATCTCAAAATATTTTATTAAAAAGCAATACACTTTTCTCGTTGCCAGAACGTCAGATCATTTTCAGATTTATTCGAATCAAAACATCTATGTATAGGAATAATTCGAGTGATTCGAACACCATTATAATTAACTTATCAGACATATATTTTTACTTGAATTATTTTGGGAATTATGAAAATTAATAACAAGTCTAAGTTTACAGAATAGCATACAACGGCGTTGTGACAAAACTTTAATCTCTGGGCCTCTAGACAAGTGGCAGAAACGCTAGAGAATAGAATCCGCTATTGATACTAATTGATATATGCTTATGACGTTTTGCTAATGTTTCGGTCACACTACCAAGGACGACGACGACCACGACCAAAATTCCCATCCAGCCGAAATTTGGTAAAATTATTAAAAACACAATCTATACTTAATATTATAAAGCTGAAGAGTTTGTTTTTTTTGTTTGAACGCGCTAATCTCGGGAACTACTGGTGCGATTTGAAAAATTATTTCGGTGCTAAATAGCCCACTTCTTTGGCAAGATTATAAGATACCAAAATCGTTGAATTACTTCATGACGTTACGGTATTGTTATGATGCGACCTTGAAATTTTACTCTCAACGCGCCTAAAGAAGTTTCACTTCAAAAATATATTAAAATTTCCTATCCTTCTGTTACTAGGAAAAAAAAATTCCTAAAAGTCAATAGATAATATATAGGTTTTTCGTGATTTTTACCGAAACGGTAAGTTTTATCATATAACCACTTTTACCCAAATTGTAGATCATAAAATTATCTATACAAAAGAATCAATACATTATTTTCATAAGATGTAGCTTCCTACCATTTTCTAAGATATAACGATTTATAAACTCATCCCATCCTTATAATATGCACACGTTTCTTAAATCACTTCACACCTAAATGATTTTATGATAAAACTTATCGTTTCAGTATTAATCGCGAAATCACCTATTTTTTTTTTTATTTATAACCTGAAATGTATTGAATGTAATTTTGTATTTTATTTTTAGTAATCCTTTGAACAATTTTACTAATTTTCTGCTGGATATGAAATTTTGTAGTTTTAAAGGTTTAGTGAACTCTGTTCACACCGGACCATTTCTATACGAATAGATGACAAGCGTTTTGACTTTTGCCATTTGCCTTGGCCTTGAATAAATTATGTTAATAACGCACGCAATAATTTTGATCAATTTGAAACGGCTACGAATGAAAAAATCAAGACGCTAATTAAAAAGATAAATTTGAAAAAGAGAAAGGTAATTTCAAAAAGTAATTCTTTAAATATTTCTTAATTAAATTAAATTTAAGTCAACTTTGGATCGCCATTACAGCAGCAGCGTTTCAAATGAATTATATAAAAAAAATAAGGAAAAAAAGTTTCCTCAAAAGACCATATAATACAAGATTGGTCAGAAGTAACTTTTTTGTAAAATGTATTAAAAAAATGGAGCAAAAATTTTACATAGAAATTTTCTCGTTTCTTATTACTTTTTTAATTTTCAATTTAGGGCAAAAACATATAATTGTGGGAAAAAATTTGTATACCTATTATAGTTTGATTTCTTTATGTTTCAAAGGGCCCCCAATTCTTGTGTGCCCAAGGGCCCCGGCATAGTCTAAGACGGCCCTGATTTTATAATCGAAAATGTTATAGTATTTATCAAAAGTTACTGAAGTCTGAAGCAATAGTTACCTAGAATAAATTGTATGTAAAATATATTTAAACTAGGTATATTTTTAATTTAATTTACCTTAATTATTTTAAAGCCACGTGAGAGCTAACGCTAATTATGACATAACACCTTTGACGTGTTTTAATTAAAACAAATACTTTAAACTAGTTACTATTTCTGTAAGTCGGAAAAGATAAAGTAATAAGGAATATCAATTGATGCAAATAATCTATGTATATTAATACGCAAATACGAAAGCTGTTTTGAAATTATAGGTAGCTTATCAGTTATCGCCTGTTTTACTTGCTTTAATGTCTTGAGAGAAATCCGAGAAAGGGGTTAGAAACTAAGCCAGGATGACGGTGGGAATTGGATACAGTTTCATGTAGAAATTTTTTATTGATATAACAGATATTAATCAAACTGAACGTCGAAACTATATATATAAGAAGTTATCAAAGTCTTATCAATAGATAACTACTTGTGAAAATTACTTTTTTATCTACAGATTCTGAATTTCGCTTCTATTGTGAAGAAATGGCAAAAAGTATATTTTATACTTTTATTAAAAAGCGGAGAGCTGTTGAAATTGACAATTTTAAAGACAGTTTTTTTCTATTTCCTTTATAAGTAGGTATGAGTAGCATGGGACCCTGTAAATAATTCCTGAATTTTTATTTCATCCTAACAAAATAGCAATAACTGAATACTGTGACCGTGATTGTAAATCTGGCTCTCTCTGGATATTTCTCGTTTTATTTTTAAAAAGTTATTATTGTCATTTTACTCATTAGGTTAAGTACTTTTAATATCAGTTTAAAGTTTTTTGATATCTGCAATAGTTACGGAATAATCGCCTGTGCACACAACGATTACACCCTGTATAATGAAAGCTGATGAAAGTGATGATAGTCATATTAATTTATTCAATATCTAAAATGATACTTTTCAATTTATATAGCTATTAGGACTGGTCCTTAAAGATCTATTGATTTACTCTGACATAAAACAATACAAATTTCTTCCCACCAATTCGAAAGGACCTATCCTAAAACATTGGTCCATAGTCTATACGTTCATACCCCCACTAAATAGAAGGGGTGAATGTATATAAAGTGTTGTTGTTCTCGCAACGCACTGTATCTTACGTGTTGTGTGTGC
Organism: Colias eurytheme; assembly: GCA_907164685.1. NCBI lineage: Eukaryota > Metazoa > Arthropoda > Insecta > Lepidoptera > Pieridae > Colias > Colias eurytheme. The sequence goes on along the minus strand of CAJQZN010030367.1, from coordinate 30,292 downwards.
ATAATTGTGTGTGATGTTTCGTAAATGTGTTGTTCTTGCAGTGTTGGGGTGCGCACTGGCCACCCCCGTCGCGCAGTACCAAGTACAGGTTTGTCATTGTGAATAGCTAACGGCTGAACCTTTTTGGATGTGTGGCTTTTTGTTGTGTAGTGACATGTAGGTATTGTTTCGGTACGGTATAATAGCTTCAAGTTTTGTAATGGTGGTATTGTTTTGGCACTTAACTAGTTAAAATATTAATTTTACCAATTTAAATATATGGTAAAAGCGAACTTTCATTCAATGTTTGAGATACCATTGTATGAAGATTTTAAAGATAAATTAGAAAATAATTATTACAAATGCCTTTTCTAAGATGTATTCAGTAAGAGGAAACAAGGAGTGCCATCTTTAAAACAAATTGCTTGCATCCTTGCCAACAATGTAATTTTAAAATTATACATAATTATTGTGCCGAGAAAAGGTTTCAAGTATAATTATTTTTCTAGTATTATTACATAAAATTACGCAGGTTAAAAGCCACAATCAATTATTTCAAGATACACTAATTACAGTCGGTAATATAAATATACACTTTCTAGCTTTTTAAATCTCACATGTTTATTATACTACCGGTAGAGGTTTACAGAAATAAAATATTTTTCTACAATTTTTTAGTCTAACATCTATCTATATAATATGTATATATATATAAAACTCAAAGGTAACTGGACACCAAAACCACTGGACGTATCGGGCTGAAATTTGGCATGCAGGTAGATGTTAGGACGTAGGCATCCGCTAAGAAATGATTTCCCGAAATTCTTGCAGGAACGGGAAAACAGGGGGATGCACGTACAAAGTCGTGGGCGGAAGCTAGTTATACTATAAATCACATCATATTTGTGTGCAATTAATACATTTATTTGACCAAATTAGCTATACAAACAAATACACAAACTTATACTGCTGAAGAACTATGAAGTTCGCATCAATATCAATTTTGTATTAAATTTTAATGACCGTGTAAACTATGATGAATTATAAAACAGCCTTTAAATTAAATAATCTTTATCTCAGCTTAACTAAAGATAAATTATTGGATTTTTTTAACTCAAAAATCTGCATGATTTGGTTGAAAAATTACTTATGAATAAAAGCTATAAATATAATTCACTTGATTTCCGCCCGCGGCTTCGCCCGCGTTTTCAAAGGAAAACCCGCATAGTTCCTGTTCCCGTGGGATTTCCGGGATAAAACCTATCCTATGTGTTAATCCAAGTTACCCTCTAAATGTGTGCTAAATTTCATTGTAATCGATTCAGAAGTTTTTACGTGAAAGAGTAACAAACATCCATACATCCATACAAACTTTCGCCTTATTAATAGTATTAAGATTAAGATTAATTTTTGTAGAGCATATTATAGAGAATTTAACTTATTTAAAGTTTTATAAATTACCTTTATAAAGGTACTTCCGCTATACGACTATTACAAAATAGTGCACAAAGCAAATATTGCGTGATCAAGTTCAATGAACAAAATTGTCGTGAAAGTTTGTGCTTATCAGACAATCGGAACCTCCTCACACGCATAGTAATCACTGCGTTTCAGTTTTCACTTTTTTTCGCAAGAAAAACTGCATTTAAATTTCTAAAAGCTAAAAGTTTCAAATTATTTAAAAATAGCTACATAATAAATTATGAAATTAATCAGAGATTTAACTGCATTTTTTTCCACCGAAATATTATTTAAAAAAATTCATTTCATTTCCAATAAATCATAACATCAACAATGAGTATTTTTTATTTAATTAATGAGTCACTTTATTATAAAGCAATATATTAATTGATAAGTAACAATATTCAGTTCTCTAATTAACTAATAACTAATAAATCACTGCATTCAACTCACGAATCACGTCACATCGCATGTCAACGTCATATACAAGACCAATTAATGAAAATTAATCAAATTATAACTATAGTCCCACTTATTACATAACCGTAGACTAGGCTAACCCGATTTAGTTAACAAGCATAACTGGTTCAAGTTACATAACTATATTTTGAGGTTAATTATATCGAGCACAGAAATTCTTTTGTGACTTACAACTTTCAGTCATTTGACATTATGATTGACGTGAGAGAGAAAAGCAAATATTTAAGACTTATTTAAAATCTAAATGCACTTTTTTAATGTTTAAAAATATTTGATTGAATTATGTAGGTATAGTTCTCACAGAAGATATGCACATCCCTAATCCCTAGATCCCTGATCATAGATTATACGCATAGGAAACACAAACATGTGTTGATGTAATTACTATATTAATTGCTATAACTTCTCGTCTAGGCTTACAGCTTAGACATTCGATATTGAATAAATTACTCCTATATTATATTATTTATTTCAAACTGATGCAAAAATATGAGATAGGTACATAATTAATAAGAAATAAGAGACCACGCTGATCACATACGATCATGTGTCTGCTCTACTACCTCCTCTACCTAAATAAAAAACTATTTCTAAGAATTTATTTCTACCAGCAGGAAGAAGGCATACCCCCTCATCTATTAAGACAGTACATCGGCCAGGGTCAACAGCACGCACCACGTCCACAACACATACCACAAGCTGCGCCTGCGCCAGCTAGATTGGTAAAGAAATTAAGTTTGTTACAGACAATATTTTAAACAATATAACTGTATTTAAGCGACTTGTAGCGATGAAAACTTATGACTTTACAGACTTGCCAATTTAATATTCAAAAATTTGAAAAAAAGTCCCAAGGGTGAATTCATTCTATTTTTAAATAGATAAAATCAAAATGTAATGAATTTTTGAGGTGAAGTAAACTATCCTTATATTTATTTTAGAGCTTTATCACAACAAAGACTTCCCTCGGTTCTTTACCTAGGTGCATTTTTTTGTTTGAAAATAAATCAGAATGTTAAGGAGACTCCAATATTCACATTTCTTTTCCCTCCTCTAGCCATACAACGTCCCAAGTGAAGAGCAATACCAACCCCGCCAGCAGTACCAAGCGCAGCCACAGTACCAACCGCAGCCCCAGTACCAAGCTCAGCCACAGCCACAGCCGCAACCACAGCCACAATACAGACCGCAAGCCCAAAGAGAAGAGAGGCCTGAAGATTTTGACGTGAGTACTAGTTATAAAACGCCCTAAAATCTACATACTTTGGACACTTGTGAGCAGTACCAACAGCAGGATCAATTTCAGCCACAATACAGACCGCACGCCCAAAGAAAAGAGAGGCCTGAAGACTTTGACGTGAGTGCTAGTTGTAAAACGCCCTAAAATCTAGATACTTTAGACACTTGTGAACAGTACCAACAGCAGGACCAACTACAGCCCGATACAGACCCCAGCCACAGAGAGAGGAAAGGCCTGAAGACTTTGACGTTAGTGTTAGTTGTAAAGAGGTTACAGTGCCATCACATTCATTAGATGATTAGATACTTGTTAGTACGTAGGTACAAGTGTTACTTCTGAACAACGGTGCGAAATTAAATTATTCTTAATTTCATGTATAAAACTGTCAGCCAGTAAGAAATTCGCTTGTTAATTACATCATGGTGTTACTAGGGAATATAGAGCTCTTTATTTACTCAATAAATTGGTATTACAAAAACAATCGTCAGGTTGAATAAGTAAATTGGTTACGTCCAGGCAATTTTGACCAAGTGCAATTTCTCAACATTTCACCGCCATACAGGTTGACCGCTGCAAATCGTTTTGGCACAGTTGCATTATACAATACTTTGCAGACATAAGTAATGCAAAACTTGTATTTGTCATGACAACAAACATGTCTCAAGATACCTCAAGACACGTAATAAAACAATATGAATAAAGAAATAAAATAAGAAACATAAGCTTCGCATAGAGAACCTTCCGACGTTATTGAGAGCGTCGGGTAAAAATTTGTATTGTCATCATAATAATGAAACTCTGATCAGTGATTTTTTTAACCACGTTTACGGCAACATCAACCGCATTAGATTCTTAAATCTTCGCGTTATGAGATGGACATTAATTCGGTTACACATGTGCAAAGGGTTTTTCATTGAGGTGCTTCAAAGGACCATCCAACGTCAGTTGAGTAATTAGGCTTGCTAAAGTCTTCCTGAAAACTGTCCACTATCTCAAAATTCTTTAATTACACGTTTACATAACCAAAGTTTAAGAACATTGATCACGTGCGGATCACTTGATCTGGTTTCCTCACACATTGCTCCATTTATATGCTTTTAGAGAACGTGTTCAAAGCGAGTTTCGAGTGAAAGTAGATCATTCGATCCCGTGGTACTGATGCAGAATTACGTTGGAAATTATGGACTAAGATAATGTATACTGTATAGTTGCAGGTTTTGTAATCTGATACCGTAGAAGGATACACGTTCTTAGTAACTTTGGTAACTAGACTAGAAACTGAAAAATGTCATATTATTAGTATTATATTATTATCTGTGTTCACTTATGGCCTTTTAGAAATGTTTTTCATGTACATAGTGTAGAAGACAGTGATTTTTGGGTTGATCTTCACAGTTCAAAGACAAAAAATCATCACGTAATAAAAAGGTATCTATAGGATTGAATATGCAGATTCTTTACAGAATTTTAAAACAGTATTCACTTCAATATAACTGAACAATGAGCATCAATTCTTACTTTCATAATGTAATACATCCTTGACTTTTAACCGCGTAATAATGAACCAAAGGTTAACGTACTGTGTGAACTTACGTATACCGTTACAGATATGTCTGAGATATTCGCAAACTATTGTTAATTTGTAACACTAGTTTGTATAACATGTATTTATCTCAAACTCAAACATTTATTTATTCAATTAGACTTCTTCTAGAAGCACTTTTGAAACGTCATTAGGTACATATTTTTAACATTTATCTGAATAGTAAACGAATTGTTTAACATTTCGCAATTGATGAAGCCTTTGATAAAAGCTATTTTCGTACAAAAAACCTACATTACTAATTATATCTTCAATTTTTGCATTTAACGAAGCAAGTAATTTAAATATCTACTAGTAAATACTATATTATAAATAATTTATATATAAAATAAGTGTTTGTTTGAGTTTGAGTTTGAGTTTAATCTTTCCCTCCTTACAGGCCAATCCTTCATACCAATTCGGTTTCGACGTCAACGATGACCAGTTCACCAACTACCAAAACCGCAAGGAGCAGAGAGACGGTGACGTCATCAAGGGCTCCTACTCCGTGGTAGACAGCGATGGTTTCATCAGAACTGTTACCTACACCGCCGACCCTAAAGAGGGCTTCAAGGCTGAGGTAAACTTGGTTTAATTTTGATTATGTAGTTTTATGTCTCGATGATTTCCTAATTGAATTCGTATGGTTAGTGATCTTACTAATCTTGCCTTTGCAATGAGAGATATGGAGTTTCTAAATTTTCAGATAAAGGTTTCGAAATCCTAACATTTGCAGATTCGATTTAATATTTCATAATAGCAGAAGTCCACTAGTAAGAATGTTATATTTATATATTGAATCTTCATTGTTGAAAATTATATTAATTTTTAACTTTTTTGACTCAAAAGATATGTATCCTGTTATAGAGAAAATAGCTTATTTTTATCGTTCTTAATATTTTCAGGTATCCCGCAAACCTACAGACATCGTAGTCAAAATCCCCACACCAAAGCCCCAATTCCAAGAGCAACATGTAGCGCAACATGTAGCGCAACCCCAACCACAGGTGCAACAAGCCGCGCAACCTCGGCCGAACCCCCACCAACAACAGTACTACCGTTACGAATAATTCTAGAATATTCTAGAACATTCTAGAATCATCGAACAATGTCTACGGCCTCATGTTCTGTATCCAAATGATTATCTGTTTCGCTTTTTTTGATTACCTGTTACAAAATATTTTATCTGTGTTTATAAGTATTTTTTATAGAATATATTTTCACTTCGTAATTAATTCTTGTTACTTTATACATTTTTAAATCACGTATTATTTAATGTTTTTTAAGGTAACTACATTTTTCAATCCTATACACGTTTTCTTCCGTAGATATTGTTAATGTAGAAAGTATTAGCTTCTAGTTGCGACCTATTAGATTAAGATTTGATTCTAAGTCCTAAAGATTTTGTATGTTATGTATAAAAATATTTAATGTTTATTTAAATATCACATCTATTTCTATGAAACAAGATTGAATTTACACTTGCCAATGGCTCTTTACGCTTCGTATTGCGATATTACTTTTTAGATATTGAATTGTTGAACATCAAATTGTGATATAAAAATAAAATAAAATTTAAAAAATACATCTTTATTTATTTTACCAACCCTTCCATCTTTAAGGTTTACTCGGAAAATATCAACAACTCTATGTTCCAAACCACGTTAACCAACGTTACACAACCTTTTAAAACATTACTTATTATTGCGTAGGTACTTTTTATATGTATATCACGAGATTAACTAAGTCAGATATAAAAATAATATAAATTCAAGAAAATTAGAAAACATTATTTACATACATTCATAAGTGTATTAAAAAGGAACACAGCATAATAAATAATAATGTAGAGTCAAATAATACAAACTACTTTTTCTTAAAATTTCTTTATTCTCACAATAATTCGATGTTTTTGTTAACAGTTATAACTTAAGATATACATTTAAGAACTATCACAAGGAAAATAAATACTTATATAAAACTATTTTAATAATTTAACAAAAATACCTACATTCAGTCTATATGTAAGATGTAAATAATTTTATAGATATATATAATATATTCACTTTTATACAATAAAAATTAGAATAAATTGTAATAATACAGAATATAAGGAAGGAATATATTTTTTAAATGCATGTCTGGGTAATTAAAAATAAGATTGGTCCCATTAATTTTATTTATCTACGTAAATATTTTTTAAAACCAAAATTTTGAATTTTTCATAATATATCCTTGTAGACAATAAATATTTTCAGATTATTCTATCAAATGCTTAGATCAAAATATGTCATAACATAATGTTTTGACGTTTAGATAAGCGGGAAATGTCATCATGACAGTCTTTATTTAAATAACAGATAAAATAACTGTATTTATTAAAAAATAAAAATTCTGCTTAAAGCAACAATAAGAATTTCTTATCCACTGTACTATAAGCCTCTAAGTAGAGTTTTGAATGTTTAAATTTTTAACAGGTTATCGACAAAACAACAAATTTCCTGTTTTATAGAAAGTTACCAATGTATTGTAACCACCTTCTCTAATCAGATTTATTTTTGCAAAAATAAATATTTAATTCTTTATAAACCACATTAGTATATGTCATTATATTCCGATCCCTTACAAATAAATGCCGCAAAATTACAAGGCAAGTGAAACAGGATTAAAAATCACAAATTTTAATCCCATTTCACCAATTTTACAGTACAATAAGACAGTCAAAACCTGAAAAATGGACTAAATTTTCATATCTAAAAATATCTAGATAGGGTCTGGTCTACAAACACACCCGGATTCGACCAGTACATAATCTTGCCCTGTAAGAGTCACAGGCCCTAAAGGTAGAACTAAGAATAAATATGGTACGTATGTTTGTGTGCAGGAACCACGGACTACTGAACATTCACTCGATCTGTGAAGAAAATGTGAATTATTAAAATTTTCGGTTGAAAAATATTGTAGAAATGTTTGACGTTGGTAGAGCAAAGAATTGTTCATCAATCGTAAAAATTTTGTATTAAAAAAATAATTTTGTGCTCTGCCACATTAAAAAAAAATTGTTACTAATATATAAGCTTATTTTGTGAAGTGAAATCATAGTCTCCATTCTGAGCTGTTGCTCTACATCGATTGAAAATATGTACATATAATATATTTCGGATTTCTTATCCATCGTAATGTCTGCATAATTTTTGCAATTTTTAACTAAACCTACGCACTTGTTATACTTCATCATCATCATCAGCCCATATTATACGTTCCCACTGCTGGGACACGAGCCTCCTATGAGGGTACAGACCATAATCCACCATTCTGGCTAAGTGCGGGTTTGCGGATGACACATGTCGTGAAACTTTTGATTCTTCGACATATTGTCGGTTTCCTCACGATGCTTTCCTTCACCGTTCGAGCATGTTATACTTAACGACTGGACAAATTAATACTTAAATCTAGATTCATAAACACCAATTTAGAGCAAAAAAAACTTTCAACTTACTCGCAAACTTCAAAAACAACCTGCTGCAATAAATCGGGGAACTTCTGTACAATCGTCACCGGTTGCCCCGAAGTGAGGGACACGCCGTACATCGGCGCGGTTGTGTTGTACCGTGTCCGGCAGAGACGGGTCCCCCCGCACGTGTTCGTGGGTACACCGGGGAGATTTGTAGCGCGTGCTGCGGATAAAAGAAAAACAAAAGATTATGGGGTTTGGTAGTACGGTTAACCGAAGATATGGGTTCAAATCCTGCCTGTTCAAAGCGGTTTTACTTTTATTCGTTAATCTTAGTATCAATAATTCTTAATTAAAATATATACTCTGTACATTGTTCACACGCACACTTAGAAAATGTAACAGAATTACAGGTACGCGTATTTATACAAAAAACATTACCTGTTCTATTATTAGGTGGTTTCATAGCGCCCTCCGAGTACCCGCCATGCGCTTCCAGCAACGCTCGCCTCATGAGCGCCGGGTCTAATGTCCTCGCCACGCGCCCTTGTCGCGACGATTGACCCCATGGTCCCGATTTTAATGCACGATTCACTAAATGCCTGAAATTACAATGAATAATGATATTATTTGAATACCTAATACCACAGAATACTTAATACATAGTAGCTAACGCTACTAATCTATCTTCTCTTATATATAAAAATGAATCGCCAAATGTGTTGGTAAGCGCATAACTCGAGAACGGCTGAACCGATTTCGATAATTCTTTTTTTATTATATTCCTTGAAGTACGAGGATGGTTCTTACGTAGAGAAAACGTAAATATGTACCACGGGCGAAGCCGGGGCGGACTGCTAGTACTGTGAAAAAATTACTGTAATGTTAATTAAATTTTTGTAAACTCGAAAGTCGAAGCTTCGCGCCAATAATTACAATTTTTTAATGCCATCTAGTGGTGATTATGAAAACAATAATTAATACGTTATGTTTTTTTTTACTACTTTTAAAATTTTAACATTTTTTTTTTAATACAACAAAATTTAATTTTTAACATAATTATATTATTCACTAGCTTCCGCCCGCGACTCCGTCCGCGCGGATGTCGGTCTTCGCGTGGATGGTTTATTTCTCCATTTTGAGTAACTCTGACAATGACATCTTATAAATATCTATTGGACCCAAATACGGCTAGGCCTATAATAATACGCAACGTGTGTTCGCGGTTCTACAGAACAACGTCTATGGATAAAACTGAAAAATTAAGATTAATTTTTTTTTATGTATTTTTCCAGGATAAAAAGTATCCTATTTTACGCCCAGGATAATAAGGTATAATTATACCAAGTTTCATCGAAATCGAACCGTTAGTTTTTACGTGATGCCTGAACATACAGACAGACAGACAGACAGACAGACAGACAGACAAAAAATTTTTTAATCACATATTTGGGTTTGGTATCGATCCAGTAACACCCCCTGCTATTTATTTTTTCAATATTTTCAATGTACAGAATTGACCCTTCTACAGATTTATTATATGTATAGATTTCTGTAAACGATTACACTAAATTATTTTAGATCAGCGCCATCTACAATCAAATCACGAACTGCTAAAAGCCCTTCTTAAACAATTTAGTTCGTCTAATCGCTACTAGATGGCATAGATTTAAACGATGAACCAAATTACAAAAGAACCATTCTTTTAAAATTGCATGCTAAGGGAAAATAATCGTGACTGGATAATACATTGTTCGTTATTTACAGTTCACGGCAGTGGGAAAGTTCTCATGGTTGTAATAAACTTGTATCGAATTTAACGGGACCTCAATTGGCCTACTTCGACTAATTTAGTTTACCTTATAGGTAGGTAAGTGTTAAACATAAAAACGCAAAGTGAACTGTCTTTCGTTTTATTACTATGTAGTTAGGTACTTTTAAATATCTTAATTGAGATTCATTTAGATATTTAATTAGATACATAATACCTACAAATAAACACAGAACTTAGGTACAGAATAAAATATACGTTGCTTTCCTCGAATCCTTTATTTATATTCTTCATTTACTTAATAATTATATTTTTAAAAATTTAGATCACTATCAAAAATATCGCCGTCGTCATCATCGTCACCATCCATGTTTTCAATTTTTATAATAGATGAAGCTGGAATCAAGGATTCCTGCAGGATTATTTGATTGGAAACATTGCCAGCGTCCTTTTCGTCTAACATTCGAACCAAATCATCTTCGCTCTGTAAATTATTATCACAGTCGTTTTGAGTTAGAATTGCTAGAAGACCGGCTTTAGGATTTGAGCCAAAAGTTGCCTCACTGGGCGTCCTACAAATGCTCATATCGAATGAAGTATTCAACGAGTTTTGTACAAACTTTATAGCTTGATGCCATTTCATTGTCGCGTGTTGTTTTAAAAAATCACGAAGCAACTTCAATATATCTTTATTTGAATGCCCCTTCACAACATTCTTTAGTGGTTTCCCATATACAACTTTAATTTCAGGACATATTCCAGATAATTTTTTACAAATCTGCTTCGATACCGACAACCCATTTCGTGATTGTAACACATTCGGCGCTCCAAATACTAGGAATATCGATAAAAGAGCGTCAGCGCTTTCCTCGACGCTTGTAGATGTTAATGGCTTCAAGTGAATGAACTTAGTCACTAGATTCCTATACACCATTAAATATTTATACGCTTCGTGCGGCACGGTCGTTACGTTGAGTATGTCGATTTGACCACGGGAGAATTGTTCCGGGTAGGTCTTAATTTCTTCATCGAAAACATTTTCTTGTGCATCTGTGTCTTCGGCAACGTCCTGGAAATGTGTATCAATTAAGTTGTCTATTGGCATTTGATGACTCGATCCAACTTCACATAATATATCTGCAGCTGCCGTATCCGCCGTGATATTATTACTCTTTGATTTCATCGTGTTTTTTTGCGCTTTCGTCTTGCATCCTTTGCACAGTTTTAAATAAAGTATAATGAATTCAGCTGTGACATTTCTGTATTTCTGCTTGATAGCACTGACGAGACGATTTTTTCCACAGTGATTCAATTTGAGGTGATACTCGTGTATAATATCATACACTTCATCCAATGTGACGAACATCTGTGAGAAGTTGCCGCCGTTATGAAATAATTTTTCACCATATGGAGTTTGTAAAACTTTGTACCGTTTAATTCGCCTGTAATCCATAGCAGTCTTCCGTGTTTTCGAATGCGCTTCTTTCACCTGTTCTATTATGCGTAAGTATTTCGCTTTAGTCAGTTGGACTGTGTTTAATGCGGTTTTACTTTTCAAAAGTTCATTGAAATGCGCATCGAATTCCTCCCTCGTGACATTGCCCTTCGTGGACATGTTTACAGAGATATTATTATAACACACTATCTATTTGAATAAAACTTGCGTGAAAACGTACTTTGCCCTGAACTGAATCGAGCAAACTACACATTGCTCGTAACACGAAACCGGCCTGCGTAACTTGTTAGATACGAACACGGTACGAACATTGGCGAGGTTGCTCGATTACTCATTTGTAAGACAGAGATGGATGATGACTATTAAGGTATCAATGCGCAGTGTAATCACTCGCGGGTCGCTTTCGACCGGTGGAAACGCGTTTTGGCCCGCTTGAGATCGATTGAACCGGTTGAAGGCGAATGTAACGAATTTATTATTTATGCCTAATATTAACCTTTTGATTTAGCAAAGACAAGTAGAAGGTAGAAGTGTTATTAAATTTAATTAATTAAATGCTATTGGACTTTGGACATTAATAATTGATACAAAGTCATTCTATAAACCGAAAAAGAGATGGGATCGAAGTATACCTGTTCAATACGTATCCATTAATACAGTAAAGTGTACCATAAGTATATCTATGGACTATGTTATATGTATGGACTTATATGTAATTGCATGTGAGATTAACTAATAAAAACCTGCGTAATTAGTTTGTTTAAAATATCTAGGGCTAAAAATTAAGGTAGGTACCGATATTTGGTAAAAATATACAATAAAAAATATTAGTTACTTAATATAACTACTTAGGTACTTAATAAAAATAATTTTACCTAGGATAAGGTGTACCATCTGGCCCTGGACAATCTGTGCCTTGTAGAGCGTCCCCCCAGGTGTATTTCAACCGTGGCCCACACTCCCCCACCACGGTTGCTATGGTTACCGCCTGAAATATTACGAAACAAGATTAAATAAGTATTATCCCCATGTATTATCCATTGAGATAATATGTATTATCAGAGTATTACTAATTATAATAAACTTAATAATTAATTAGGACTAGCTGCGTCACCCACGTAACTAAATGAGTTTTTCCTATTTATTATTTTTTTGTTTTTATTAAATTCAAAAACCTACAATGCAATTTCGTCAAGATTTTAAGTTAATAATAATTACTTATTAGATAATGTCGATTTTTAACTCTTCATCTACCTCCTACCACAGAATAAAAACTAGTAGCTTACTAGCTAGCTACTACTACCTAATTTATTAAAGTCCTATTTATTATTAATCATAACTAGACATCGGATTATATGCACTAACAAAATGCCAAAATATGCATGCAAATATGCACTAAAAAAGGCCGAAATATGCACTAAAAACGACTGATATGCCTAAAATATGCACAATACAAAATCAAAAAACCTTTATTATTTTATATATTTAAATCAAAGATTGTACAAATACAGTGAAATTTTCATGAAATTTAGTATAGTTTTTGTGCCAATATACAATTAGGCATTTTTACCTAATTTTCGAGCGCAAATTTGTGACGTTTGTCACCCGCGAGCCCAGTGTTGCCACCTTAGACCTTTCCGGGCTAAATCTAGCCCTTTTTTGGAATTCAACCCATGTTTTAAGTTTTAGGGTAATCTAGCCCTGTTTTGAATAGCTCAAAATTTACTTAAAATGGAGCCCTTAATTTTGTAATTTTTCGCCATTTTACCATGCCAAAATAGGGTTTGTTTACTCGCTGAGCGTTCTGATTGGCTAATAAAGGTTAGTCGACCAATCAAAACTCCCGTTACTTAACGAAATATGCACTATTGGGGAAAAAGGCTAAAATATGCACTAACGCCGTAATTAGCGAGTTTTATGCATTTGCATATGCAAATATGCAAATGCATATAATCCGATGTCTAATCATAACATTGATGAATAAAAATAGGTATCATAGCTAACGTCACCTATGTTTTGGAAATTTGTTCCTCCTAGCGAGTCTGAACAGATTTTCCGTCAAATTATCTATTACAGTATTATATAATAATCGTAATTCGTAATAAGCGACTGCGATGTCCGATTCGCTCTCGTGCCATAACTAAAGCAAAGATAACCATGAGTCGATCGACCACCGATCGACAATAGACCGAAAAAAAAAGACGGGTTGCACTCCGGGAGTGCCGGCAGAAGTGAAAACTTGATGTTTGATAAATTGATATCCATCGCTTTTTCGATCAGGTCACGTGTCCTGACGCGAGTTTAAGATTTTATACCCATTACAGAAAAAGTGCTTCAAAAATCATTAACTAGATATTTTCATCTCTTTTCTTAGTCTAGGTGTTTATATTTCAAACTAATATTGATTGTCTCGCATATTACTTTTTAAACTTTTTAAACAAGTGGCTGATCCTGTAAATACAAAAAAAATCTTGTTAACTTTTTTGTTTCTGTCATAAGAAAGAAAGATGGCATTTGGCATTACGGCTAGAGATGGACAATGCAAGTAAAAACATGAAATAATTCTAGTCGGCCGCGGCGTCATAGACACAAAGTAACATGGTGTCTACTAAATAAATTTACTTACTAGGTACATACCTACCTAAGTTACAACAAAATAACCGTTGTCCAACAAGTTTAACCGCCAAGTAAATGCAGCGCATCTATACTTTACGACTTTGACCTGTGTTAAACTTCTGCTAACTAATTAGAAATGACCATGAATGACTCATTGCATGTATTTATGAAGAAGATGCGTGTATTGATTATATCTTTAGGTTATAATTACTATAGGCTGCTTCGTCACCTGCGCGGTTTTCAGGGAAATAGAGCATATTGTAAGTGTACTAATTTAAAAATTAGCCCCCATATATAGCTACTTAGTTATTCAAAAGTAAAAAAAAAATACGCAAACACTCGCATATTTTCTATTCTATTGATAAATTTCAATCAAGCCCAGTGTCAGAAAAACATAAAATGTTTAGTACCAATTATGAGAATAAGCTTTGGTAGGTACCTATAGCTTTACTTAGGACTTGTTTAACTAACACCAATAAACATTTCTCAGTTGGTCCCGCCTTTTTCTTGTTCAATAAATAACAAAAGACTGTGGTCTACGTACCTATTAGATTTAAATTCAACTTTCTATGTGTACCGACAAGCACTTGAAAACTTAAAAATTTCAACAAAAACTTGACAGTATATCATTTTGATCAATTTTTCTTACGAGTTACAACTTTCTTGTCTGACTCGTTACTGACGAGACATGTTTTGATTTCCCTGCAAGAATTGTATGACTCACTGATGAAAATGCAAAACTTTGTAATACCTATAATAAACAAGCTCGGTCAGTGCATTATTTATTAGTATTTTTTTGCTATTCCGAAGTTATTACGAACCTAGACTAGTGCGAAATAGGCTATTTGCGTGTCTCTATCAGCGAATCTTATAACTGACCCTGTCTGTAAAAAACTAAAAATAATAAGTTTCGAGCCAATTAAAAACAGGACGCCCGCGCCGCGAGATTGAAAATCTCTTTTTAAATACAATATCATGATTCACGTCGCGACGATCATAAAATTATGATTTGAAGGCGGCACGATTTCACGGCCAAACGTGCGTCTTAGGCAGTAACAGAATGTGTGCCGTGGCCTATTGGCACAATTCCTAGGCCTTATTGCTCTGTTCAACGTTGAGAACTAGTCTAGAACTTAGGTTTCATAGATATAATTTTCTATTGAATACTGTGTGCTGCAATACAATAAAAAGATAAAACGCGTACAAAATATATAAGTTTTTTTTTGTATATTCGAATAAGAAGATAGGAACAGACGCAAATGCCAGAGTAAACAATAATGTTATTTTCTTGTTATTTTATTAAGTACTGTTTAATGATATATCAAAATCGGATACACCGGAAGTGGAAGAGCAACGTAGTGATGTGCGACGAATCGTTAAGCCCTCAAGAAGAAAGTGCCAGTGTCACATTTCTAGGCCAATGTACATAACATGTCGTTGAACTGTTGTTGGAAAATCCGGCGTGTGTCAAGTGCATTTTATCTGTAGAGATTATGGCGCATTGTTTTGAATTTTAATAACGAAGGATTTTGTAAGCAATATTAAATCTACAATAAACTTATTGTGTTTAATATTTCACTCTTTGGAACTAAGTCTAAAAGAATAGATTATTATTTGCATAAAAAATCTAAACTAAACTTTCAATAAAACATCTTTAATACTTTTCTTTCTCAGTATCTCAGTCAAATAAAAAGTATCGATAATCGAAATTGAATTGCTTGATTTCCACTCAATTTCTAGTAAATTCATGACGAAGTCTAAAATCAATAAAAAAGTGAAAATTTGTTGAAAAAACCAGTGAAAGTGCCACCATAGCTTAGGTTCATTGTATGGATTGCACGACGTGGGCGATTTGAATTCTACATAGGTAGTAATAATAGTGGACCACTGACCATCAAGTTAACGGGTCTTATGAAATTGTACATGCCAAAATCACGTCGCAATAGAGGTCACTAAATTTCATATTAATATTTTGGATATGTCCTTCTACTGGTACTTTAAAATATTATGATCGATAGATGATAAAATGAAATAAATATGTAGGTAATTTAGAGTAACTATTCGCGGAGTTATATTTAAGAGACAAGATTAAAAATTATAAGTTTGGGTTAAAAGCGTTTATTATTTGTATTCTAAGAAATAAGGGTTCAAATTATTTCTTGGTGAGAATTTTCTTGTAATGACTCTTAATGCACAATAGAGATAGCCATCGCTTGCTTTGTCAACGATGTGGTTGGAATAATAACAGTAGCTTTACGCTAATGATGTTCCGGAAATTATAACGAGAGAATGTTTACATTCTTAATTTCACAATAGCACTTTTATACTATCCTTTAGAACTATAAATATTAAGATATTAGACTGAAGACTAGAAGTTGACTGCAATTTTATTATACAAAAAAATACGTATAAGCTGATTACTTTTTAATCATTTTGCACTGCAAATAGTAGTCATCAGAGGAAATTATTTATTTTAAAGTTCCAAAGAAGGATTTAGTTCCAATGTTCTTGCTGCATTTTGCCGCTTAATTATACGGCTCTACAGGAGTAATGTGTAAGTTGTTTTACGAGTCTTTATGTTCGCAAGTTAAATTGTAGGAAGAAACATCATCGGTCAGCAACCTTCGACTTCGACTAATGACACGTTAATGCGTTTAGACAGCAAACTTGCGGATAACAGTACACGAATGATATCTTCACCCACAGCTTAGACCTTTTTTCATATCTTCCTGAACCGTTCGTTCTAAATGCATAACCAATGAGTCAGTCGAGCGTGAATCTCGTAAGATTTCGAGCTATTTGAGATTATAAATATGTATATGGCACTCATATAATATATTATAATAATTATTATTATCAAGTCCATGATATCAATTATTTTTTGTCCGTGTTTGTTCACACACTATGTAAATTAAATTAAAAAAATAACTGTTTTTTTTAGTGAAAGTAGTTAAATAAAAATAAAATACTTAATATTTTTCAAATAAATTAGTTATAGGTATATTTTGTTACTAAAATATAAAAATAATAATTCAAATATAGTTAGTATGCCTAAATAATTATTAATTAATAATCAAAAGGATTTAGATGGAATAATAAAGTCATATTAATTGAAATTTAAAAATAAAAGTTTTGCACTTTTCTTTATAATATTTTAGTAACTACTATTTACTTTAATAAAAAATGAAGTAAAATATAATAAACACCATAAATACACGCAAATGTTTTCTAAACTTACCACAAAGATATAAAATAAAGAACTTCTTAAACACATAATTAATATTTTATTTACACTAATAATTTAAACAGTATAAGTTCCTTGCACTGTTCGTTGCAAAAAAATTGTCCGAATATAAAAATCAAACATTCGCGGTTATAGAAGGGCGTGCGGTCGGCGCACTGCCCGTGTAGACAACAAGTGATTTTCATTATAACGGGAATTCGGTCGGGAGTATACACTGCGGGCGCAAGCACCTACTTTGCTTTAAAGTTGTAAGCTCTCTCTTTGCTAATACAATTTAAATAAGCGACATCTATTCGTTGAATGTTGAACTTGAATGTGAATTTAAATTTCTTTGAAATAAATGTCACTAAATATATGTGTTCGATAATGTTATTTTTTCGAATTTTAAAATTATAAGCTGATCTTATTGAAAATTTATTCAATTTATTCAACAATCGGGATCTTGTGAATATTATTTTAATTAAGCGTAAGGACTTCAAGTAATTAAGCACATATGTACATTTCAAAATATAATTGAATTACATATAATTAAAAATTACTTATATATTAAGTACATAAAAAGTTCTGTAAAAATCGATAATTTGAAACTTAATATTTGGAACATCCCTACCCAGAGAAGTGTCAAGTGTCAAATTATTTATTTTTTATGAACAAACATGGCCGCATGGCTCGGTGACAGCGGCTCTTCAAATCTAGAAAATAATAACTATGTCAATAAAATAACAAATAACTTGAACCAACAAGTCTCAAGTGACCTAAACACAAATATACTTGAAAAAGTTTTCGAAACACATTCGGCGCGTTGTCTTAACGAAACGGCGGGAACTACCGTGACATTGGAAAACAAAATAATTCCCAAGGACAGTGTGAAAGATAAATTAACCGCAACAAAAATGTAAGTGATAGTGTAATGAATCTTTCAAACACATTATATGTGAATTCCGTTTTAAAACGTTCATTTCTTTACATGATTTCGGGATAATTCTATAGAGTGGCGGTGTATTATTTTGCTAGAAGTTTGAATCAGCTGTTTGTCAATATGGTTTTTTATCTCTTTCGCACTGTTCGAATTCTGCATATGCGATCTTTATCCCACAATGACTTTTTTGGGCATTCTATTTTGGTACATTACCATCACGATGTGATGTGAATATACTGATTTTGTGTCGTCTTATGGTTTTAAGTATATTCTAATGTTATAAAACTAATGTTTGGAAGGTAAAATGCGTATATATTCCTTGGTAAAGCATTGGAACACAATAATGGCCTTGGTTTTGGCTTACTAACCAATACATTGTTGCTGCTAAGAACATTGTCATAATAAGAGCTGTTTGATTAAAAGAGGTTTGGAACATTCTTGCTTTAAATCCAAAAATAACAAAAAACATTTCAAATGCAATATATTTTCACACATAAACTTGAATCATTGCAGTCACAAACTATATAGTTTTTTCACTTCATAAGAGACTAAAACAAAACCACAACTTCCTAACACAATATCCTTTGCTTTTCTGTTATCTCATGATGTAAATATAATTGTTTTAAACTTAAATAAAACATTACTAGACACTGCTTTACTATAATTTAGTGCAGGATAATTATTCAATTTAAATATAATAATGAGGGGAATAGAGATTTACATTCACAGTTTAACAATTAGAACTCCTTCCTATATGCTGTGCCAAAATGACTTGCAATTTGTTTGGCAAATAATATTAATTGAAAAATGCAAAGTAGAAATCACTTTACCTAAATCCTTTCTATCCAAATTAAATCTTCACAATTACTATAGCCTTTATATGAATTAAATAGAGTACATATAATAAATTCCACTCTCCACTTGTAGACAACATGAGCAATCAAGCCCAAGCATTGAAATACCAAAGACAACTATGGATAAAAACAAACGAAAGCCGGAGGATAATAGTGCGAGATATAAGTGTGAATATGAGGGCTGTGAGCGGACATACAGTACTGTTGGTAACTTGAGAACGCATATGAAGACACATAAAGGTAATTATTTATCATTTATAATACATATTATAAGTTATAAAAATTTGATGTGATATTAGACACAAGAACTAGAAACACATATTTTAAAATTTGGATTGAATATCAATCACTGTCTTAATATGTATTTTCAAATACATAGCTAGTAATTTTTTTTTATTAATCTCTGCTTACCTTGGATAACCTTTTGTAAGTATAAATATTCTTTAAAACTCCTACCATATTTCTTAAAATTATATTAACAAAGAATTAAATTTATTTATCAAGCGTTATAATACTGAAATTACGCTACGGATTTTCATTTAGTTATTTGCTTAGAATTTAAATATTATTTTAATGTAGTCTTTAAACAAGCACAGATGCTCACTTCATTGGTTTTTTTTTCGTTATTTTTAAGCTATTGCATAGCTTCTATCGCGGGCCGTGAGCGCGGGGACCGAATCCAGAAATTCCGTAACGAAAAAACCTCACGCTCCCCACTCCGACAAGCGCGGAGGTGTGGCTTGAAGGCAAAGCATGCAATAGCTTTACCGCGGCAGTCCCCAAGACGTGCCACACGTCTTTTTTATTATTATTAATACTTAACTATTTAATGTTTTACAGGTGAATACAGGTTTATATGTCCAATGGCTCAGTGTAACAAGGCATTTCTCACGTCATACAGTTTAAAGATACACGTGCGAGCGCACACCAAAGATAAACCGTTTGCATGTGACATGGGGAACTGTAATAAGGCATTTAATACACTATACAGGTATGGAGACTTTATAAGACTTGATAGAGTAAAGGTCTTATATTAATTTGTTTGCATTATAGTAATAATTGAACTGACCTAATAATAGACCAGACCACTCTAATGTATTCATAATCCATAGTCATAGATATTTCAACTTTTCTAAAGAATATAGAAAGTATTTTTCTGATAAACGTATCATAAAATAGCACGAATTCAAAATATACACCACACACAATAATGTACTATGTTTTTAAAAAGTAAATAATTAGTTACGAGTGTATGAGCCATAAAATTTTGGTATTTCCTGCTGTATATTTGTGGAAAAGTATATATCAATTACATGAAGAAGTTTTAAGCTATTACATAGCTTCAATCGCGGGCCTTGAGCGCGGGGACCGAATCCAGAAATTTAGTAACGAAAAACCTCACGCTCCTCACTCCGACGGCCACGGAGGTGTGGCTTGAAGGCATAGCATGCAATAACTTTACCGCGGCAGTCCCCGAGTGCCACACGTCTTTTTTTTGTTTGCAGTGCTATGTTGAATCACAGATAGCTCAATAGTTATTGAATGTTATTTATTAGCTCAAAGAGAAAGCAGACTTTGTAGACTTATTAGTAATCGATATTGAATCACCTACTGAATTAAGGAAAATAAACTGAAAGGAGCAAAAAATTAATAAGAAGTTATGTTTTTCCAATTATTGTTAAAAAATGTGTATGTATGTTTATTTCGCATTTAATATATGGTAGTGTGGACATACTACAATGTAGGACACGTAATTGAGAAATTATGAGATGTCCAGCAGTGGCAATAATATAGGGCAATAAATTGTAAAAATTGCGTCACACAATCATCTATACATATAATAAATCTGTAGAAGGGTCATTTCTGTACATTGAAAATATTGAAAAAATAAATAGCAGGGGGTGTTACTGGATCGATACCAAACCCAAATATGTGATTAATAAAATTTTTGTCTGTCTGTCTGTCTGTCTGTCTGTCTGTCTGTATGTGAAGACATCACGTGAAAACTACCGGTTCGATTTCGATGAAACTTGGTATAATTATACCTTATTATCCTGGGCGTAAAATAGGATACTTTTTATCCTGGAAAAATACGTAGAAAAAAAAATTAATCTTAATTTTTCAGTTTTATCCATAGACGTTGTTCTGTAGAACCGCGAACACGTTGCGTATTATTATAGGCCTAGCCGTATTTGGGTCCAATAGATATTTATAAGATGTCATTGTCAGACTTACTCAAAATGGAGAAATAAACCCTCCTGATCCACGCGAAGACCGACATCCGCGCGGACGGAGTCGCGGGCGGAAGCTAGTCAGACAATAAAAAAAAAGAAAAACACAAGAGCATTGGTATTAAATTAATACTACATATACCTAAGTCATTACATACTATCTCTATGATATAAGTGTCTTTGTTAATATATTCGTATTTACTAAGAACACAAGGATTTGAGGATAGTTTTAATATGCCTGTTAATAATCATTTGTTTATTACTCAAAAATGAATGATAAAATTAGTAATATTTTCACTAACATTTATTTTTCATTTCAATAGAAAATAGTTTGTAGGCGTTTTCATACAATGATTATTATTTCGACTAGCTTAACAATTTGTAGTGATACCCTGTTTGTTCTAGTTTTATATATTGGTGTGTAACAAAATTTGTATTCTGCAAAGACTGAACTGTTTATCTATCAAAATTCATCCAAATATGTACAGCGGTTTAGTCGTGAAACTTTCACATTCAAACGAATTTCCATATCATTCTTTAATCTACACAAAAAAATCGATAACAAATAATACTGTGACATAATGTCGTAAAAAGATCTATTTTATCAGCAACCTTGCACTTGGCCGCTTTAATCATTCATATAATTGCGAAACGCACAAAGAGTGAATTGTTTTCGTTTAAAATACATGAGTTTCTAAACAACATGCCTGTAATTTCGATTTATGACTCTCTGGATACCTGCCAATATCTATGAGCTTACGAGAATGTTTAATTGAGTATCGAATTTAATCCTTACCGCATGGACATAAAACTCCAATTTGGAAAGCAATAATTTAACTATTTCTAAACCACAGTTTTGCTACATAATAAATAAGCGGTCGTCGTATACATTTTTCCCTTAATCTATTTTTAGTTCCATTGATTATGTAATTTATTTTCTAAAGGTTTAGCTGTCAGGGTGTGAAATATTGTTGTGCGTTTTAAAATTAATGGTTAGCGGCGATATAATCAGTGTTTTCTGAATAACAGTTAATTAATTAAGATGTGAAAACATTAAATTAATTTTAAGTGACATTTTTGGTGCCTATAGGTAGTAGATATATTATGTACCTATATAGTAGCTTCGTAGTTTCGACATACACCTACGTCGATAGTTATGCGAAAGTAGCAGACATAAAGACAGGCAAATTCATAACTCGAAGTTTTAGAAAAATACTATAATATTATTTTAGTTCTTATTGTATTGCATCGTATATGCCATGTCAATTTTACGAGGCCCCAGTCTAATGGGGCTCAATTTCAGAAACTTAGGGGGCCCCATCAAATGTTTATATGGGGCCTACGTAAACGCTACGCCACTGCCTATCTACCTATCCAAATCTAGACCAACTCAATCGCGCAATAAACTTTCCTATCTTGTGTCTTCATTTAAATAAATACACCTGTTTGATGTTGAACAGTACTCTGTAGGTACTTTGATTGACATCTGACAAATTGTCGATAAGAAGGTATTCAACGGTAGACGCATAGTGCCAATGTAATGATCACATATATGAAGGTATTTGGCACTGGTCCTGTATTGATATTTATCGGAGTTTCTATTTAAGTGACAAATATGCCAGATGTATTATGATACTCTTTTATAAAAGACAAGCTGTACAATTTTAAAACTAGCTTAAACTCGTATCTTTACATGTATTTTTTGATAGAGTATGAAAATGAAAAATTATCGATTAAGTAAATCGATTTTCTGGCTAAACATATAAATCTGTCTTATCTTGCAAAAATGAAAACTCACTTACATTAGTCCCCTCGGTTCTACGCACACGCGTCAACCACTGAACCAAGGAGGCGGTCTGCTCTGGATAATAGAGCACTACTAAACTAGATTTACTGTCCTAAATACATACATTTCGTTAAGCATTTTAAGTTTAATGAAAATGGCGATCAAAACTTAGCTTAAAATATGTACATTATAATTCATAGTGAAGCTTATAAAAGGATACTAAATAACAAAGGATGTTTTCACTCTCTAATTACGATGGCATACATTTTCCAGTCGCTATTATAGATCTAATCACACACAGCGATGGTCTCTAAGGTATTTGAGTTGCACTAAATGCAAATATATGAGACAGCTTCAGAATACTAAGGAGTTATATAAACACATAGGTAATACGCCTAGGGAAAATAACGCAACCAAGGAAATAGTAATTTCATGTTATACAACGTATCCCTGTACTATTTGTACTTTAACAGACAAAATACTTTTTCACTGTACTGCATGATATTTATGACTCACTGCTATACTTACTACTGTCTTACTTCTTACTGTTATAGTTTTAACGTTTTTTTTATGTCAGAGCAATTAAAGGGGCAGGTGGGCCACCTGGTGTTAAGTGAACATCACCGCCCATAAACACTTGTAACAATAGAACCAGTTCTACAACGTCCAGACGTTTCTGGATATATTCTTACTTCTAAGCTTATCCTTCAGTTAATAGGAGAAATAATAATGTATGAAAATATTAAAAAGCGTCAAGTAGGCTATCAATTAAATTTGATCATAATCTGGATTAGCAATAGTTAAGCTATTGCATAGCTTCTCTCGCGGGCCTTGAGCGCGGGGACCGAATCCAGAAATTCCGTAACGAAAAAAGTAAAAACCTCATGCTCCCCACTCCGACGCGGCGCGGCGCGGAGGTGTGGCTTGAAGGCATAGCATGCAATAGCTTTACCGCGGCAGTCCCCGAATGCCACACATCTTTTTTTATAACAAGCGACTGGAACTAGATTCCAGTCGATTGTCCATTCAGCTTCCAGTATACTATAATACTATGACTTCTAATTTGCCATACTCTATAGTCTATAGAGTATAGTCTATAGTAGCACATAAGCCAATTATGAGCGAAACCGCGGGCTAAAGCAAGCTAAATAATTCCAGGTTAAGGGCACACCAAAGACTGCACAGCGGAGACACATTTAATTGCAAGGCGGACAAATGCACGAAATTCTTTACGACCCTCAGCGATTTGAAGAAACACATACGAACACACACACAGGAGCGGCCTTATAAGTACGTGGAAATATTTTAATATATTATGTACAATACTTACAAAGAAGCATATACATATACATGCAGTGTATTTATTATTTTGTACACTTTTTATTTTAAAGTTTCTATAGGTTGATTATGGCACGGATTAAATTACAATAATTGTGAACATTTGTAGGGAAAAAACATTTTTATAACTGGGATATAAACCTACATGTTATAGATAAAATTACAAAAACTGAACAATAATAATTAACATTTGTTATATGAAACACCTACCTATTAAACGATGAATTAAACAAATTAAATTTTAAAGTTCGCTGTGATAATTTATGATCCAGTAACGTTTTCATTTTATAACTTACGCATTAATTTATTGTCATAATATAATCGTTAATTTAGCTTGCCACCGTTCCCTAACCTTTTGGATAACTTAACAATTATATTTATTTATTATTTAAAATGTTAACAGATGTCGCACAGAAGGATGCGGCAAGTCTTTCACAGCGTCGCATCATTTGAAGGCACATGGACGAACGCACACTGTGAAACCAACCACGCCCACTTTCAAGCCGCTTTTACCGAAACAGGTGGGTACTTTTTAAAAAATATTTTGTTATTTGTAAAGGTGGTATAAAATATATTTCATTGGCCGTGCGGTGCAGAATTTAAGAAACTATTTGGAAATTCGTAGTTACCGTCAAAAATTCAATGAAACTCAATTTACATTTGTCATAATATTATATTGTCTATTTTTAACCCTCACTTACATAAACTTTTACGCAGTCTTAAATTAGGTATGTGTGATGTAGATAACCTATTGTTTTCAGAGAATGATCACTTTTACATGATTACCTCTATTTTGCCAATTTCATGCGATTACATTGTACGGTAAAATACATTATAACATCAATATTTAAATTTTAACTGACTCCCACGTCTATTCCTTCCAGATCGACACAGAAGCGCCAACCGTTGAGGTAACAGAAAACGAGCTCACGAAACCACCACGAGCAATGAACTGGGACAGCCTTCTAGAATCCTTCGGCAGAATAACCACAGAATCTAATTCCACAGACAGCAGCTTGGAAGACATGACCAATCTCTCTAACAATAACGTAGACATTACCGAACTACTCTTCGACAACGCCACTAACAAATTTAACGACACTAACATTAATTACGACCTAACAAACATCGATCTACTCCCCTTCGATGATAAAGCAAAGAAGAATAATTGGGTCCCTGAAATACCTTTAAGTGATAAGTTGGAAATTAAACCGAAAGCAATGCAATTAGCACTCGCTAATGAAGTAGAGTTACAAGCGCCTTGGATTGACGTCACAGCGTTAGCGGCTTCAATACAAGAAACTCCAGTTAGCATTAAAGAAAAAACACCAGAAAATATATTCACTCTAGCGACATTCGTTCCTACACACATGCAAAGTTACATAGACCTTAATTCAGAAGCGCCAACAGCTAATTTAATATCTCAAAGCTCTTTCGATTTAGACACGCCGAACATTCTAGACGTAAGCGATAAAGTGTTCAATGACAGCGAACTCGTGATCAATCTAGAACCAAAGCTCAGTACTGAAATAGATTTTCTTAAAGACCCCGAACCTCTCAATGACGATAGAACACTAAACACACCGCCGCCATCGAAAGTACAACACAATATTGAAATAAATCCATCCAATTCAGTTCTATTCAATACAGATTTTGCGCTAGAAGACACTTTGCTATTCGACAACGAACCTCCTTCAGACATGTATGTAGTTAGAACGGAAAACATATTCGGTAAACCAAAACGCAACGCGTTAGAACAATTAGCGGCAGACGCGGGCATTTGCTCTTGCGTCGAATGTAAATGCGATCCGAACAACGATTGCACGACATGCGATAAAAAAGATCGTTGCGACGATAAATGTTCGTGCGTCGATTGTAAATGCGATCACGCGGAAATGAAGTGCGCGGTCGGATGCGGTAAAGCGACCGATACGAATCATAATACGTTCTTAGATTATCACAAACGGCATAATAATACGAATTTAGAAGAATTCGGAGTTTATACGCACGAGTGTGACGACCACACGCCTGCAAGTGTAGCGGACAGTTTAAAAAACTTAACCTGTTCATGCGATACAGATAAAACGTGCTGTAAATCGGATAGTAAAAAGTCGTCACGCGGAAATAAATCGTGTTGCGTGACGATATGTTTTAAAAAGGCCGATGCGTATAAACAGTTTTTGTCTAACAACGATTTATTGTTCGCAATCCAGCCGCATAGTTTAACGACGTTCTAATTTTTTTTTGCTTTTTTGGAAAAAAAATGCATTTATCAGGTACAAAGCATTCAGTATTCGCATAAACTCGCCTCGGTGCTGTTTTTGTAATTTGTTATATTTATTATTGTTATTCAAAAGTATTATGATGAATTAATATATTTATAACATATTTATATATACAAAGATATATATGGAATTTATTTTATGTTTACTAATATTATTTAAGTTTTTTAATTTTTATAATTTAACCTAACTAAGTATAGTTACCTTCTTATTACAAAACATGGACTAACTACAAACCGGGTCAAAAACGTATTAAAGCCATTATTAGCCACGGTCTAAGTAAAAGTGATATGTATTACAAAACATGTTTTAGCGTTAAACCATAGATAAGAATAAGTTTAAACCTCTGTACTAAAGTTAAACCATGGCATGGCTAGTCTGGGTTTAAACTAGGTTTATTTATGTTTTTGTAACAAGACGGATGATGTTCAATATCTATTTATATTGATGATTGATGATATATGTAAAGAAGATGTAGCAAGTTATATTGAAATGATGATTTTGATTTACGATTGTTATAATAGTGCGTTAGTAATGAGATGATATTTTTATAATATTAGGAACGAAACCAAAAATATATGAAACAGGGTTTCCTTTTTCTTGATATAAGAAGGATATGAGCTTAAAATGTATACTTGCCTAATATATAAATTTCTTTAGTTACCATATACCGATTTGTTTTTAATGTTATTTAAGAAATTATTCTTTAATGAATTTTACATAAGGTTTCGTACTTAAATTGGCTACAGTTAGGAAATTATAAAACTGTAATTGGTCGTAAATATAAATAATGTATTTGCTATTTATAAAGTCTTTCAACGACTTGTGTATTTTATGCATAATAATTTTAATTGAATAAAGTTTCTTTGCCCGTTTAAATTTCAATCTAACTTGTGTAGTTCACACTCAATGAATCTTAAATTTAAAACACGTGACCATTGTTTTTAATATTTGTTAAAATCTATGAAACCTTGATATAAGTATTATATGTGGACACTATAGCAGAAAATTTATAAGTGAAGTTCAAGTGGATTGTAACAATATAATTTAAAGAAAATAGTGATAATATATTGTATTGTATATGCCAAACGCACGTGCCATATTGTTTTATATAATTAATATAATTATATTAATAATTTTATAACAGTTTTATACAAAATTTTAAATATTTTATTTCTAATCGATATACACTAATATGATAAAAACAGTGCCTTATATGTTGTACTTAAGTGCCTTGTACAAAATGTTGAGTAATTCTATGAGATTTTATTAGATTTTAGATGTAAGAAAAAGCAATAACAATAATAATGCTGTAAAATTTCTAGTCCGAAAAATAAAGGCTTTTGAAAATTTATACTTATTTCATTTCAATAATCCTGATTAATCAAAGAGCTAAACGAGAATGAGAATAAAATAAAATTAAACTGTTAAAATTGAAATTAAAATGTGTGATATGTCCAATACATAGTAGATGTAGGACGGTATATTTTGACTCACAAGAATATTAAATAAATAAATATTATAGGACATTATTACACAAATCGACCTAGTCCCACAGTAAGCTCAATTAAGGCTTGTGTTGTGTGCGACGATAAATATAATATTATATATGTATATATAGATAATAACACCCAGACCCAAGAACAAATAATTGAGTTCATCACACAAATATTTGCCCTGACCGGGGATCGAACCCGGGACCGTCGGCTCAGTAGGCAGTTACTTTACCACTGCGCCAACCGCGTCGTCATATTAAGAGATAAGTATTTATTTTGGATACTAGACGACAGAGTAATGTTCCAAAAATATGGATTATTCTCTTAAATATTCATCAGATTGAATAATAATTTAAGAAAATCGTATTTGAAATTTTATTGGAATATTGAAGGTAATAAAAATGAAATGATTAAAAAGAAATAATTTTATTGAGTAGTTATTATGCCTCACAATAAATGAAATTACAAAATAATGGCGTAAAAAATGATAAAAAATTTCGTAGTCTCATACAAATTATAAAGAATATTACAATGCAGTCAATCTTCTGGTCATAGTTACCAGAGATAATAATATATTTTTTTTTAACTTTTAATAAAGTAAGTAAATAAAAGATAACTTATAATAGTAACACAATATTGCTATTAACTATTTAGTATTTCTATTTTTCTCTAAATACAGCATTGCTGTTAAATATAATATATAAACATAATTTTCACACAAATAAGTCAATTTCTCCATGAATACATTAGTCAATAGGTATAGGATAAGTCTTAAGTGTAGCTAAGTTTTTTATCATCTGAGTATTAAGAAAGATACCCTACATACCTAATTCAAAATTTAATAATGCCAATAACTCATATGCATTACAAGAACCACAATTATTTTCTATGGCATGAGAGATTACTTACCATTCATGTATTGAATCATCTTGAGTATTACATTGCTTATTATAAAAAAGATTAAGCTTACAAATCTACTAATACACAGGCAAGAGAAGGAATGTATAAAACTACTAAAAAGTAAAAAATTAAGTAATTAAAATATATCAACATACAATAAAATGTTTTGATACTAATTATAATGGTATTTTAATATTATAGATTTAAGACGATTACAAACATTTTATTTGAGACTTTTCTTCATTCGAACCGCAAGGGACTAGAACGTGCTTCCTGAATCTGTGTTCCCCGAGTACAATATGGGGGTCTTCAAGCGAATCGTGAACCGGTACCTAATAGGGAAGCGCATACCATCTTAGACCGCATCTTAGCTTTACATCAGGCGAGATTGTGGTCAAGCACTTCCCTATCTAGAGTTAAAAAAAAGACGGGTTGCACTCCGGGAGTGCCGGCAGAAGTGAAAACTTGATTATTAACGTTGAGCATGTTTGATATCCATCCGTCTTACACTTTTTCGATCAGGCCACGTGTCCTGACGCGAGTTTAAGATTTTATACCCAACGCTGCTAAAGAAGTTTACACTAAAAAAAAAGACTTCATATTTTCTGAAAAAATCCAAATAGTCAAGGAATTTCTAAAAAACTTTCTCAATATCCTCAAGTAGTGTATAAAAGAAAATAATGTTAATAATTGAACACTAATAATAATACTATGGCTTAGACAGAAACAGTAATCTGATTCTAAACATGTAACCATTACACATTAATTGCTACCATTTAGTATGTTTATTAAATTTATCGTCGTTTCTTCTTATCATGGCGTCTAGTGCGAGATATAGTGGCTCTGTGCCCTGGGGATGACTGTTCAGAGCTGCACTCGTCGCTGTCTGTGTATGTCTGAAAAACAAAATTTTTATGAAAATATTGTAATCATTATCTATGATCAAATAATTTAACATTTCTGAACAAGATACTAAAAATAATGTTAAGGTACAGGTAAATAATAATGGCATATAACTATTTTGAATTTATCTAGGTACTACTTATATTGTTGAGTTTGGAAACAAAAATTGGACTTCCAACCTATTAATGAATGAAATGAAATTAGTTAGCTAGTTAATGAAAATATTGTAAAACTAATATTTTAAAGATTTTTGGTATAAAGAGAGAATATCCTTTATACCTATTTAGTAAATGATATTGG
>CAJQZN010030365.1:0-15615 GCA_907164685.1 Colias eurytheme | reverse complement strand
ATGATTTGTAAAAGTAAATTATTTCAATATACATTTCATAACCAACATGTAAGAATAATTATTATTATTCCTACCTACAACAACAAACCTAAAACACTATTTACTATGGGAAAATAACCAGGAAGGTGAAAAACATATTATTATTTACGATTTCGACGCACTCGACTTTTAGTAAAATATAGTAGGTAAACATAATATTATGGTTTTGATTTTTGCTACTAGTATAAGAAAACTGCGTGTTCAAACTACTTGTTTGTCTGTCTGAAAATTCGGAAGTACTTTGGTAGTTTACCGATTTATAATAATATTGTATATATCGTTGTTTAAAAAATATTCAAACACAATAAAATATGATATACTGATTTATCACTGGTTTCAGTGATGAACTGATGAGTCAATTATAGCCACTATACTTTCGTCATACGTGTGTATGATTGATGTGATTTGCAACGTGGTGATATTTCAGAAAAATCACGGGTCAAATTGTCCCACCGAAAATATAACTGCGTTATAAGAATAACTATACCTACGATAAATTATACATAATACAATATAGTCTCAAATGCATACTAGTGAAATATTTTATTTGAATCAATAAAATAAAAAAAAAATAAAAAATAATAATAATACAAAAATAAATTCACAACACAAGAAAATCCGCGCGCAAATCATAGCGCGTGACAATGAAATCAAGAACTTTCGAGCCGACGCGGACGACGAAGGAGCCTAACAAAAGTACCTACAATCATAGGCGGCTCGTGACAAAATTGTATGGCCGTGTTCACTTGAAATAAAACAACGAAAATAGGTACCTACAATAGCGTTAGCAGTACAAAAAAAATGAGCACCACATTATAAATGTCTATTTATACACTAAAAATTATAGAGTATTTCAAAACGAATTCAATTATTATTTAGCAATAATTAGAAAATCCCCGAATTTGCATTCGTGATCGTATTCATAGTGTTTGTCTACACTAATATTATAAAGAGGAAAACTTTGTTTGTTTGTTTGATTGTAATGAATAGGCTCATAAACTACTGGACATTTTACCAATGTTTGCAAGTTTGTGATTACTTTGATAGTTTACCGATTTATAATAATTGTATACTTATATCATTGTTTAAAAATATTCAAACACAATATGATATAGGTACTGATTTATCACTGGTTTCAGTGATGAACTGATGAGTCAATGTTAGCCACAATACTAATCACTTTCGTCATACATGTGTATGAACTATGATTGATGTGATTTGCAATGTGGTGAAATTTCATAAAAATCACGGGCCAATTTTTTGTTTTGAATCCCACCGAAAATACATATATTACTAATTGCGTTATTAGAATAATTAATTACTATACCCACGATCAATTATTACAATTTACAATATAGTCTCAAATGCATACTAGAGAAACATTGCAATTTGAATCAATTAAAATGCATAGCATACAAAAATAAATTCACAACACAAGAAATTCCGCGCGCAAATCATAGCGCGTGTCAATGAAATCAAGAATGTAATTTTATATCAAGCCGACGAGCGACGACGCCGAACTAAAGTACCTACAGTACCATTTACCTTCAGTGTACAATACAGTTTACAGACCTACGACGGACGAACAATAATGAGTAATAAATAAAAAAAAACATAGTTTCTAAGGTCATTAGTTTTATTTTATTTTATTGTTATTTTCTTTGAACGATTGGAAATGAAATTACTCAATTTTTACACAGAACTTTGATTTATTAGAATTATGCTCATTATGCATAAGATAACGAACGCGAATGCACGACATCTAGCGCGTCAATGTCTAAACATCGCCTTTCGTTTAGACATTGACGCGCTAGATCTGTAATAAGTATATAGTCTATGCGCTAGATGTCGTGCTTTATGTCGTGTTTCGCTTGGCAAAAGTCACGCACACTACTGTAGAAGTGTCAAATTTTTCCGGTATTTTACTGTTGTTTTTCTAAGTAAATATTGTAAATTATTGATTAAAAAGGTCGAACGCGCACACATTTCATTATAGAGAAGTGATAAAATGATTAGTTTTAAAGAAATAGTGTCTGTGTTAAGTGTTTAGAGGTAATCAAAAATGTATGGAGGGACGGTCGGAACATCAACCTTAACCTAAGATTTTATATATTTTTTTGCTTTATTATTTTATTTGAGGTTGTACTGAAATTATCTCTCCGCGGACCCATCCACATACTGACCATGCTGCAAGTTGCTTAACTTTGAGATACTTTACCGGGAACCCATCCACATTGTGACCACGTTGCAAGTTACTTAACTTCGAGATTCCTACCCGGGAACCCATCCATATACTGACCGCGCCCAAAGTTGCTTAACCCAAGTTGTTTTTGCGGTTTTTTTTTTATTTGCTGTACTATACAGATATCTATGCTAACCCATCCATATACTGACCGCTCCAAAAGTTGCTTACCAAAAAAAATTTTTTTTTTAATTTTTTTGTAACTTTTTTTTAGATTTTTCTTACGTTTTTTTTATTGCTACTTACCGCCAAACTGAAAGACTCGAAGTACCCCTTCCCACAGTACGTGCAACGGAACGTAGCGCCTCGCAGCATGCGCTCGTGCGTCTTCATATGTATGTTTAGTAGTGTTGTAGAGCCGAACTTTTTAGGGCATTGAGAGCAGGCTTGCGTTTTTTCCTGAAAATGTACAAAAAAATATTATTATTAGTCATTGATTAGATATTGAAGTGAAACTACGCGCGTTGAGAGTAAAATTTGATGGTCGCGTCATGGCAATACCGTGACGTCAAAGCAACGCTTTTGGTATCTTTGAATCTTGCCAAAGAATTTTCACTTCTGGCACGTGTGCTCGGCACACACGCTCTTTTATTTCAAACTACCCACATATTTAAACACATGATAAGTACTTATGACAACCAAATTTCTATTTTTTCCATTTTATTTTCCAACATTATCTGAAACCTGAAACTAAATTTTCCGTTTTTTTCAACTACCCCCAATTTTTTTAATTACCTTATGCGTATCCCGGTGTTTTGCAAGCGAATGCGCGTGTTTAAACCTCTTGGGGCACTCGGGGCAATGGAACCCGCTGTCTGCCCCGTCGTGTGTCGCTAAATGTGCCTTCATCGCCACCCACCCTAGTACGCTCTTACCACAGACCTTACAATTACGCGACCGTGTAGGATGTACTCTGTAATTTAAAAAAAATGTATTTAAGTGTAATTCACATCAACTTGTAGGTACATCAATATTCAGATAATCTTTTACATAATCTCTATCCTACTACTAATATTATAAATGCGAAAGTAACTCTGTCTGTCTGTTACGCTTAAACCTCTCAACAGATTTTGATGAAATTTGGCACAGACAATCTTTAGAAATAACATAGGCTACCTTTTATCAAAACACCACGCGGGCGAAGCCGCAGGCGGAAGCTAGTCACTACATAGTATAAAACAAAGTCGTTTTCTCTGTCCCTATGTCCCTTTGTATGCTTAAATCTTTAAAACAACGCAACGGATTTCTAGATACATTAAAATTGAGTAAACTGATACATAATTAGCTTTCGCTTCGCCCGCGTTTTCAAAGAAAAACTCGTGTATGTGTATGTATGTATGTTTGTTACTCATTCACGCAAATACTACTGAACCGATTACAATAAATTTAGAACACATAAAGAGCATAAGTTGGATTAACACATAGGATAAGTTTTATCCCGGAAATCCCACGGGAACGGGAACTATGCGGGCGGAAGCTAGTAAATAAATAAAACTCACTTCTGTCTATGGTTTTTCAAACTACCATAAGTATTGAATGTTTTCTGACATAGCTTACAGCTATAATCCTCCGGTTCTTCAACTTTCTTCACTTCAGTCTGTTGTTTTTTCTCTAATATTCTGAAATCGAAATCAACATTGTTAATTATTTAGTTATTATACAGTATTTAATCTATACTAATCCATAATATAATATTATAAATGCGAAAGTAACTCTGCCTGTCTGTCTGTTACTCAATCACGCCTTAACCCATTGACCACCGAGCGGCCCGATCGGGCCGAGACACAATAGATTTTCTATTGTGTCTGTGATCCGAGGACTGACAGATTAACTACTGAACCGATTTGCATGAAATTTGGTATAGAGATAATTTGATACCCGAGAAAGGACATAGGATAGGTTTTATCCCGGAAATCCCACGGGAACGGGAAATATGCGGGTTTTTCTTTGACTGCGCGGGCGATGCCGCGGGTGGAAAGCTAGTTACTAATATTTTCGAAAATCTATTTACATGGATGAATGGATGCCATAAAAAAATGGTATGATTATTGAAAAACATAAAAACATTAGTCACATCAGTCAATACATATTGTATCAATAATATACAATGTTCAATTTTTTTATCGCAATATTTCCCAACTACCCCCAAATTTTCAT
The DNA here is from genome assembly GCA_907164685.1 of Colias eurytheme. NCBI lineage: Eukaryota > Metazoa > Arthropoda > Insecta > Lepidoptera > Pieridae > Colias > Colias eurytheme. The sequence continues at coordinate 11,177 of CAJQZN010030365.1, read as the reverse complement.
TTTACATAACATAGTTTCTGAGATTTACACACTCAAACAAACAAACTTTTCTTTATAACATACTGGCGGTCCGCCCCGGCTTCGCCCGTGGTACATAATATTTACGTTTTCTCTACATAAGAACCATCCTCGTACTTCAAGGAATATAATAAAAAAAGAATTATCTAAATTGGTTCAGCCGTTCTCGAGTTATGCGCTTACCAACACATTTAGCGATTCATTTTTATATATAAGATTATTTACCTGGCTTCCTTCTTCATTTGTCGTTTCACCTCCTTCTCCCTTTGCAATTCAAATCGTTTTTCGTTTGTTAAACCAAATGAATGCCACTTAGTGTGTATCAGGAATCGTTTTGGATTGTTAAAGAACAGACTGCAGTAGGGACATTCGAAATAGGAGTCTGTTGTTCCTGAAAGAATATAAGGCAAAACTAGTAGATTATTTCAATGCATAGTTAATCTATGCTATATTTATAACTAGCTGCGCTTCGCGGTTTCACCCGCGTGGCTCCGCTCCTGTTGGACTTAGCGTAATTATAGCGATAGCCTTCCTCGATAAATGGGCTATCTAACACCGAAAGAATTTTTCAAATCCTCCCAGTAGTTCCTGAGATTAGCACGTTCAAACAAACAAACTCTTCAGCTTTAGATAGATAAATTATTATATAGGTAGGCTAACCAACAAACATTTTATATTCCCAGTATTTCTTATACGAATAAATTAGTTATTTATATTTTGTAAAACAAAAACAAAGAATCACTGTTTTATATGAAAATAATTTTAATTAATCAATAACTGTCTTACCACAAAAACTTTAGACAGGGTTTAACTTTAAGCGCGGGTTCTCTTTAATCAGATTTTTGTCGTATTTCACATAGACAACTATTAAAGTGACAGATCTCTGGTTTAAAGTTAGACTGTGTTTAAATTGTTTTGTGGTAAGACCATAAATAAACAACATACCATTCTTAATCAACTCTCTAGCGATATTCTGCCCAATTTCCGAGTCAAATATATTACAATTAAACACATCTTCACTTCTCACACCGAAACAGTCCCTTTGAAATGGATTTGTGTCCGTTTCTACATTTGGCATTGTTTCTTTTTTAACATCAATAGTTTCAGGCTTCAGTTCGTTTTTTACACATTTTTTTGTACCAAATACTTTTCCGTTTTCACTCTGTTCCGTTTCATTTGTCTTTTCAATTATTGGATTATCTGTACACCTATTGTCTGTATTTAAAAAATTTGTTGGGTTGGACAGACTTGATTCCTCTGGCCTATTCTGCCGAGAGTTAGTACTGTTTATTATGCTTATTTCTAGCATCCGTAAGGTCTTTTCCAAACTACGTTTTCGAGAATCCGAGTCCTTATAGGATTTCATACAGAAACCTTCACTGAATGTTAAATCGCTGTATTCTATTTTGTCACTCTCTTTATTTGTGTTAAGAATATTGTTGGTTTTTATACACACTGCGTCTTTACTTGGATTTAAAGGTACATCTTTGTTTCGCTGCAAAAAGTCCTTAAGAATAACATTTTCTGAATTAGATGTTTCATTTACATGTTTACTTTCGATATCACGTTTTTGACTTAATTTTACCGTCAGATCTAAATTATTATCCATATAGTGTTTAAAATTGTCTATATTTTTCATGTTTCTTGCACTATTTTCATTATAACTTCCCACTGTGTGTGTGTCTTGGTTGTTGAATACGAAATTATGATTAAATTGTTGATAGTTGTTGATATGGCTTGTATCTGCATGCTTATATTTTGGTGTCACTTGCGGCACGTTAAGAAACGTTGTTTCTTTATGAATCTTTCTCTCAAATGGAATCCCATAGGGCCCGTTCTGTATGTTCAAATTCATCGGCATCACGTTGTTCTGCCAATGCATCGGATTTTGTGGCAAAAAGTTTTGCGGTAGACCGATCGTCTGGAAATTTGGATAGTGACTTATTCCCGCGTTCATATTTAATCCGTACGAATATTCTGGTATGTTAAAACCTGGGTTCATTGATTGCGTTAGTTGCTGTGTTGCTTTGTTTTGATTATTTACATTATTTTGTAAGTTTATCTGTTCGGATGTCAAATTTGTTTGACCACTAACATCGTTCGGTCCGAATTGATTATTATGCAACATGTTTAAAGGCACACGGTTTACGTGCTTTGTTTCGATTTCCCAGCTCTCACACTACTAGAAAACATAACTGAACAGAAATACACAAATAACATTTTGACATAATCACAAAAACACAAAATCTCAATAGAAAACGAGAGCTTTTGCTACAAATAACAAAATTGTAGCCTGACCACAGATGACAGATTCCACAGAAAAAAACATCTGTTTTGACAGATCATTCATAAACAAAAGTTCAATGCAACCAAAGAATGAAAGCAATGAATTCGAATGAAATTCAAATTAATCAATTAATCAAACCAACAAATTAATCAATTAAATAATAGTCTTTTAAATGTTTGTAACATCATTAATTAATATTATCATCATTATTGCGTCTATATATTATGTGAATTTATAATGATTAAGACTATAATTCTGTACATATTTCGTAAAGATTTCGGAGCATTTGTTGAGAAAATATATAATGAGGTATTGTTTAAATATGTTTATATTTACATCTTCTTCTTATATATAAAATTCTCGTGTCACAATGTTAGTCTGCATACTCCTCCGAAACGGGTGGACCGATTCTCATGAAATTTTCTGTGCATATCGGGTAAGTCTGAGAATCGGCCAACATCTATTTTTACACGCTTTATATTAGCTCAACGTATTAGCTTCACCTGTATGTTTGTATGTTTGTAACCGACTTCTTTGGGCGCGATTTTGACCCACTTTAAATGGCCAGATTTCGTTCAAACTTTGTAGATTTATTGAGGACCGATGACAATACACTAATTATATAATTTGATAAAATTATTCCATTTTTTAGTTCGGTTTCTATAAAAAGCGTGTTTTTTAGTTTTTTTAAACTATTATTATTCATATGTACCACGGGCGAAGCCGGGGCGGACCGCTAGTATTATATAAAATAACCGCATTTATGTAAGTACCTAGCATGAAATAATATGATGAATAATTACGATTTTAGTCACATCGTCGCGTAGTGGATTCATGAGAGAAGAACTTAGATCATTAAGAATGACCACAGACTCACATCACAGAGTGCATTAGAATTTAGACTTTATTATGACAGACGAATCAGACCTAGGAGTACTAGTGTTCTGTGAATCAGACGAATGACGGCACTCACACTCAGCCGCAGGGCAGCTATACATTATTCCTCTATGCGCAGGGCGCGTAGAGTGAGAATGAACCATAGAGGAGGCACTAAAATGACAAGTAATGCGTGAGAGAAATACACTTATGACTATAAAGCTAAGAGCAAGCGAGACAGAAACATTGTTTTTTGTTTCTCTCATGTTATGCGATTTCTTTTGTTGGGGACAAAGGCAGTTTGTCCCAAACAAGCGGCTACAGTCCATTGTTTTGCTAGTTTTCTGTTTTTTCTCGCTGTTAAGTGACTTCAAAGTTTAATAAACGTTGACAGTGATCTGTTTTAATCCGACTTTAAGTGAAAATATGGTGCGTTGTAGTGTGATTGGTTGTAAAAATCGGCCGGAACGAAGATTACCAAATATTACCTTTCACACGTAAGTAAACTTATTTGAAGTATATTGTTTTATAGAACTGGATATAGTTGATACATTTTCATTAACTCTAATGTGAAATTATCTACAAATATATAATATTTTCATCGAAATAGACGTAAACATTTTTTTGTGTTATCCGACTAAATTACGAAGTGTTCTTGTTGTTCAGGACGCCATTTGTTTTTACGTAGTTTCAAATTTATGGTATAATCATGTGATTAACATTAGGGATACCAGTACAGGGTAAAATTTTCCCCAAAATCGTGAAATGTTTTTTTTAATATTAAATATGTTTTTTAGGTTTCCAAAAGAAACAAGTACATTAAACAGATGGATTCGAGCTACCGGAAGGAAGAACTGGTTACCAGGAAAAAGTCACAGAATATGTTCTATACATTTTGAGTCGCGTTATTTTCGAAAAACGAAAAAAAAAACCTTTTTGATGCCCAATGCAATTCCAACACTTTTTACAACAGTGAGTAATTTTTGTGATGCATTTAGTTTGGATTTAAATGTTGTAGTTTAAATATTCATAGACCGATTTTGTTGCTACGTCTACATAATAAACAAAACAAGTTATTAATTTATTTTTATAGGGGTATATTTTCTATTTATACTAAATCAAATTTTATTTTTTTAGGATATTATTGTTGAGCGACTGAGTACTGCCCAACAATCAAAAGTCCATGGACCAGGTCTTAAGGTAAATTAATAATTTCATTGCACTTTCCCACGAGCAACAACACTGCACTATTTTAGAACTGCACGACATACCGTGGAGAGGAAGTTTATGAGGTGTTGTTGTGTGTGTACACGGCTCATATGAATGTGTGAAGCCTGGATTAGTCACCGGTTTTTTTACACCTTTTATTTTGTACATGGATGTTCTTAGTATTATCTGATTCAACTAACTTAATCTTTTCAGGATGTTGTTGAGCTACCTAATACAAGAGAACAGTCGAAAACCCCTGAACCAAGTCTTGAGGTAAATTGATTATATTATAAAATTATGGTGAAATATATATCTATACTAATATTATAAAGCTGAAGAGTTTGTTTGTTTGTTTCAACGCACTAATCTCAGGAACTACTGGTCCAATTTGAGAATTTCTTTCGGTGTTAGATAGCCCATTTATCGAGGAAGGCTTTAGGCTATATATTATCTCAACAGACCAACAGGAGCGGAGCAATGCGGGTGAAACCGCGGGACATAGCTAGTTAGTAATAATTTCATTTGGGTACATTTTGTACATTTATGTTACTTGAATTTTCTGGTTTACCGAAGTTAAACTTTATCTTTACAGGATATTACTGAGCTACCTAGTACTAGCAAACAGTCGAAAGCCCCTGAACCAAGTTTTGAGGTATATCATTATTTCATATACAACAATAAATTAATGAATGAATACATTTATTTCTGAAACAATGAAGTAGATAGTAATAATTTCATCACGCCGGTGCCAGCGCATGGTGACAGCGCTTGTGGCCGATCACGGAGCCAGGAGCAGGAGCCGCCGTTGTGAAACTATATAGTGCTCGCGCAATAACTAAAACCGTAGCAAATGTTAAAGAACAGCCGAAGTGATATCTTTAATGGCGTATAGGAAATGTTGCCACAGCGTGGTTTTATAGCGTGACCAAAAAATATATTTTGAAGAGTTACCGTGGGAGCACTGTAACTGTTTAGAGTTATTTGTATAAGTAGTATATTTTGTCTTATTTAGGTACATCTGTGTGGTCTTATATTTTTTTAAATTGTAAAATTATTTAAGTTGGAAAAGGAATCAAATCTACTATAATTGTGAGGGGAATCTAAAGCCTGTAACATAGTTTTGAAGTTTGAACTAATACATGCTTTAATTTCCCCAAATATATAAACTGTATTATTTTAATACTTTTTAATTAAAGATTTTTTTTCTATTATATATTTCTGTTTCAAGTTTGCAAAAAATAACTTAATATTTTTTTTTCCAGGTGGAAACACCGAGAAAAATCAAATTAAGAAAAAAATTAATAAATAAAGAACGTGTAGCCGAGCAAAGAAAAAAGAAAATTGCAGTATTGAGGACAAGGGCGTGGCGGTTAAAGAAAAAGAATGCAGAACTGTGCAGCATATTAGAAGATTTAAAAGCCCGATGTTTAATAAATCAAGAATCTGCTGATGTTTTGTCATCTATAGAAACGGCAAATAAGGACTTTTTAAAAAGATATATTTGTAAAGAATCCGCACCTAGGAAGTATTCTGTAGAGTTAAGAAAATTTGCATTAACTCTCCACTTTATAAGTCCAAGAGCCTACGATCATGTTCGAAAATATTTCAATACATGCCTTCCTCACCCACGAACTCTTTCACGGTGGTACCAGTGTATAGACGGTAGTCCAGGGATCAGTAAAGAATCTTTAGAAGCAATAAAACTACTCAAATTAGCTAATAGTATAGTGAATCCATTTCGCAAATTATTTTGCGCCCTATGTTTCGATGAAATGGCTATTAGAAAGCATGTAGATTTTGATGGTCAAAACTGTATAGGGTTTGTAGATTGTGGCAATAATATAAGTAGTGGTCAATTAGCTAAGGAAGCCCTTGTCTTTATGCTAACTGCTATAAATGGTAGTTGGAAAATACCTTTAGGGTACTTTTTAATAGATGGTATTTCGGCATACCAAAAAGCCAATTTAGTTCAGACCTGTATTAAAACCGTTCATGATGAATGTGGAGTAGAAATTTTATCACTTACATTCGATGGCTGTCCAACAAACTTTGCAATGGCTAAATTATTAGGGTGTTGTTTACAAGATACTCAAATAGATCCTACTTTCCAAGTAGGTGACAAAAAAATTATTATATACCCAGATCCATCACATATGCTTAAATTAGTACGGAATACTTTGGCTCAGAAAGGACCCATCATTGATAGGCAGGGACGCACTATTTCCTGGGAATACATCAAACATTTAATTGACTTGCAGGAAAATGAAGGACTTCACCTAGCTAATAAACTGAAAAGATCTCATATGAATTTTAGGCAACAGATCATGAAAGTAAAGTTGGCTGCTCAGACTTTCAGTAATTCTGTTGCTGATGCCATAGAATTTTGTAACGAAGAACTTAAAATAGATAATTTCTCAAATTCGGAGGCTACAGTAGAATTTATTAAAAATATAAATGACTTGTTTGACATATTAAATTCAAGAAATATGAATGCATATACACATAAAAAACCTCTATTCGAGGAAAACTTTTTAAATACTAAATTGATTCTTGAACAAATATATCAATATTTAATGAAGTTACATTTAGGTGGCATGCCCATCCTTAATACAAACCGAAAGACTGGATTTTTGGGCTTTATGATTTGTATACGAGGGATAATTTATCTATACGAAAATTATGCCAGAAGTGAATCCTTACAATTTCTGTGTACGTATAAGCTTAGCCAAGATCACTTGGAGTATTTCTTTAGCGCGATTAGGGCTAAAGGTGGATTTAACAATAACCCTACAGCCAAACAATTTAAATCCGCTTTCAAACGGATGCTAGTCCATGGTGAACTTAAACACATCACTACAGGTAATTGCATTCCTCTACAGGAAATAAATATACTAACATATACTAAACCGGAAATTGCAATAAATAAAACCACAGAAAGAATTAAACTAATAGATGAAACTGATGATTCTGAGATACGTGACATTGATTTTATCCGCACTATGGATGACCACGACTATTTAAGTGATCCTAGTAAACTGACCGAATTTTCGAAACAAATTATTATTTATATCGCAGGGTTTGTTGTAAGTCAACTGAAAAAAGAACTTAAGTGTCCTGATTGTACGTCAGTTTTGACTGCGGATAAATTTAAAAGTTTCTTGTATAAAAAAGACAAGGGGGGACTGCAATATCCTAGTAAAGATGTAGTTGCCATTTGTACATTTAGTGAGAAAATTTTCCGTCAAAATAGAGATATGAGTAAGAAAAATTATTTTCATACTATTTCTCAAGAATGTCTCAAAAGATGCCTTAATGAAAATCTTTTTTCAAGAATAAGTGATCATTTTAAAAATCAATTATTTTTAGACTGTCACTATTCACTTTTAATTAAATCCATCTGCGGAAAATATATAAAAGTTAGGATGCACTATGCAACAAAAAAAATGTCTGAGGTGGATGACAAGGTACGCAACTTTTATAACAAGTTAATTTTATTTAAAGGTCAATAATTTTGAAGGTCAAGGATTCAACACCATCCTTAACTCTTAATTATAAGATTTTTTTTATGTTTGTATTAGTCATCACTACATAGTATAAAACAAAGTCGCTTTCTCTGTCCCTATGTCCCTTTGTACGCTTAAATCTTTGAAACTACGCAACGGATTTTGATGCGGTTTTTTTGCAATAGATAGAGTAATTCAAGAGGAAGGTTTATATGTATAATAACACCCATTAAATAGTGGAGAAGTACTGTTATTTTTGAGGTTTCTAATGTGATGTCGTAAAAATTTACATTTTTTCCGCTTACATTGCAAACGCTGGCTGAACCCTACGAGTTTTATCAAAATAATGTACTAAGTATTATACACATTGAAAAGGTCTACAGAAAAGTCCCCGATGGTATATGTCTATCTCTTATGGATAACCCACAATAACTTTTTTTGTCATTTACTTTTTACGACAAATAATGGCTAATTTTCGAAGCGATTTTAACCAATACAGCATTAATACTTAACCAATTAAATACCTTGAATACATTGTTCATTTGATATAGATATACAAGGTGAAAGGTAAGACATTTGAAAAATTTAGACAGGAGCTTCTACTCATGAAACTGAACAACTTTTGTTCTACAACTTTGCTGAATTCGTAAAAAAAAATTGGACTTTGTAAGGAAACTTCGCTAATCAGCTGACAGATTTCCATACAAAGTCCAAATTTTTTTCTATATAATATAAATAGATATTATAATTATATATAATAATTATATAATAAGATATAATATAAACTACCTAATCACTAAACTACCTATCTGTCCGATTTATTCCAGATATTGATGCATGCCAAAAAGGAGGACTAGGCCTACTGGGGATACCTCTTTAAAAAAAACGCACCTAAGGTTCTTACCTCACAGGTGGTGTGGAAAAAGAACCAATACAATACAACAGTGAATATATATATATATATATACTAGCGGTCCGCCCCGGCTTCGCCCGTGGTACATATTTCGCAATAAAAGGTTGTGCCAAATTTCATCAAAATCGGCCCAGTAGTTTATGCGTGAAAACCATACATACATACATACATACATACATACAAACCTTTCCTCTTTATAATATTAGTATAGATTTAAAAATTGCGGGACGTAGCGTTTGCGGCGGTACCGGCCAGCCGCCCGGCTATATATTTTATACCCGTGCGAAGCCGGAGCGGGCCGCTATGTTTTTATATACAACGTTCATAATTTTTCTGTAGTGTATTTACTATTTAGTATCAGCATTGCACCCGTGCGAAGCCGGGGCGGGTCGCTAGTTAAGTTAATAAATAACAAAATCTTTTCAAATCTGTCTTTTTCTTCATAAACCTATCTTACAAAAAAATACCCAAACATTTATAGATATTTTGCCAGTTTTTCGGATAAAAAGTTTTTGTAATAGTTGGCAACATTGACGTAAGCACAGACTAATAATAATATACTACGTATACACGTAAGGATTCGCCATCTCGTTCGGGTATACGCCGATGTGATCTCTAGTACATTCTCCCTCTACGGCAGGGCGCAGTCGTCAATAACGTCATTCTTGCGGTCTGTCAATAAATTTTTTAATTTAAAACATTGTGTTTGTGATAAACTTGAATAGTGAATACTCTTTGCTTGATTATTAAAGTAGTGTGTTGGGTGTGTTGTGTTTATACCTAAAATTGAAATATATCATAGCATTTATTATTTGTATGTAATTAGCAAATGGTTTAAATGTGATGGACTGATATTTCCAACAAGATTCGGTGTTATATTTAGAACTATGGCGCTTAGTGCATTAGCGGAAGAATATTTCAGTACACTCAATCCTATTGCAGCTAAAATTCATGAGGATATAGTTGAAACAAGGAATTCCTATGAAAACATTTGGGACTCGCTTTCCGAAAAGGAAAAGGTCTGTATTTTTTCGTGCCTTTGGTATGCGTATAATTAAAAATAACTATGTTTGTTATATTACAATTGTAAATACAGAGTGCCTAAAACATCAGTTTCACTTTATATAATCCATGAATTAAAATGTAAATCATATTAATATATAACGCAGCAAAATATGTACAAAAAATTTATTATGCGTAACTAACTATATGTTGCGTATTGGTTGTACTACGAATTCATTAATAATTATCGTTTCAGGCGGAAATTATAAACGAATCCATTATCAAACCGGATATTGCATTAAAATATGCATTGCTCGATACATTAGATTTCGATATCAACGATCCACCAGTTCACAAAGACGACTTGATGTCTTTCTTTTGCCGTGAACAAGGCTTGAAGATAATACAGGATGAGAACGGTTCATATAGAGATGAATACTCCGCGCCGTTTCTATACCAAACGAAAAGTCAACTCAACTTATGTATTTTCGCCGAAAACCGCAAAAACAAAGACGTCCAGTGTTCTTCACCCCCTCCGGTCATGTCAGAACTAGCGTTATCCCATTCGAAAGTTGTAAACGAACTTAAAAACGCGTTAAAGTCTCACGATGTTTTAAAAAGCACGTATAAAGACTCGAATAGAGAGGTGGTGTCGCCTACAAGTTTTATCAGCAAATTTATGGGTAATTTTAAACAGAAAGATGAAGAACTAGAGTGTTTGGTGTCTACAGGACCAGCACAGATTGTAGCATCCTCAGATAATTTCTTCCGTACGAATTATAAGAGTCCGCAGAATGCGAAATACGAAAAGGACTATCGGAGCAGCGTTGTTAAGTCTAGTAGTGGTAAGTTTTCATTTACAGTTTGTTTGAATGTGCTAATCTCAGGAACTACTGGTCCGATTTGAAAAATCTTTCGGTGTTAGATAGCCCATTTATCGAGGAAGGCTATAAGCTATATATAGGAGTGATGCGGGTAAATCCACGGGGCACAGCTAGTTATTTATACAAACCACAGATTTCATTGCTAACTATAGATTTAAAAAATAGCCTATGTTACTGGGTAAAGATGTCTTTCTAGTGGCGAAATAATTAGTATTTGTGTCAAAACATTGCAAACATACATACAAAAATATAATCGTTTTCTTTGTATTAGTTTATATAACAAATTATATAATTAAAATTAAATCATTAGTTGGGTACATTAAGTACTTGATTTTAATATTAGAAGGTATTTAATATTTATACATTACATAATTGATAAAATCCTATCATACTAATATTGCATGCAAAAGTTTGTGTGGAGGGATGTTTCCTATATTATATACAGGGTGTACCAAAAAGTAGTGATGAACGGAAGCTGAGAGGTA
>CAJQZN010030364.1:0-52141 GCA_907164685.1 Colias eurytheme | reverse complement strand
AGTGGCAAAAGAAGTAGGAAGAAGGTATATTTAGGAAAAAAAATTACTAAGGGCCAGGCCTATGTGGCTATGAGTAGAGTTCAATATTTCCAGGGTGTGGCTATCCTCTCGCTCCCATGTCCCCTCTTCTTTCACAGACTTCCCTTTCCAACCCTAGTAAATGGCAGAACTGATTTTGATGTAAACCATATCTAATTGTATCTATATGTACATTGTTCACGTCATACCCTGTCGTTTGATGCTCCATTTGGTTTATTCATCCAACAACTGTCACCCCTAAAGTAGGACTGTTGATATTTTTTAAAATATCGGATTTTCGATGTATCGATATTTTCAAATATATCAGTATCGGAGTTCGATATATCGAAAAAAAACCGGCCAAGTGCGAGTCGGACTCGCGCACCGAGGGTTCCGTACAAATAAGTTAAAAATTATTAAAAAAAAAATATTATGTGATGTAACTAAAAATTTATGTTTTTCGTAATTTTTCCTTTATCTATGCTATAAGACGTTGCTTCGTACCAAATTTCAAGATTCTGAGTTCACGGGAAGCACCCTGTAGGTTTTGATTCCCTTGCAAGTGTCGAAAATTTGCGGCATAAACGGCTGTATCTTTATATTGCGTTGGCTTAGAAGTTTGATTTTTTCACAGCTTCAAGGGACAGTAGACTTGAGTAATTGATATAAATTTCAGCTTCATACCTCCACGCGTTCCTGAGAAAAAGGGTCTTGACAGACGGACGGACGGACAACAAAGTGATCCTATAAGGGTTCCGTTTTTTCCTTTTGAGGTACGGAACCCTAAAAATATCGATATTTCGATATATCGGCTTTATTTAAAAAAAATCGTAAGTCAGCTCAAAAATGCACAATTTATAGTCTAGTAGATGTATTAAACAAATTAAATTATGAATGTACATAAGTAGTAGGTTATAGTTCTTGGTAATTACTTTTTAAATTTAAATAAGATAATTATGTATACCAATACCAATATTTTTCTGTAAGAGTTTTTAAAAATACTCTTTGTTTTAAATATGTTCAGCTGTTTGGCTACTAAGATTGTTAGGCACTGAAAAATTGATTGAAGAAGCAACTCGTTCAGATGATAAAAAATTGTCAAGCGACTGCTAACATTAAGTTTACGATGATTTTTTAGATTAAATAAATAACGGAAAAAAAATTATTAAAAAAAATATCGACCTTCCATATCGATATTTCAATACCGAACTATCGATATATCGTCCAAAAAATATTAGTAATAAATATCGATATTTCGAAATAATAATATCGATATTTCGATATATAGATTAGGGATGTAACGATACCGATACCGATACCGATATATCGGCCGATATATCGGCAAGCCGATATATCGGTATCGCCGATAATAAATCAACCGATACCGATATTTTTTTATTAAATTTCTTTCTTTTCTTTTATGTTTTTGCATTGTATTCATTCATATTGTTTTATTTCTGTTTCTGTAATAGTGTTAAGGAAGAGCGGAACCTCCTGACACAAGCATTTTATTTGCTTACTAGGAGTGTTCCAATCACAAATTTGTTTATGTAAAGGAAAGAAAGAAATAATTTTGAATTTTTTTTATTTTTAACGTGATAACGTTTTTAAAATCGTTTTAGTCGGGTGACATGTTCATAAACTTGTGTCACACCAAAACCTCACGAGCGCGATCGCAGGTATAACGAGAGAGAGACGGACCGATCTCCCGTTTCATCTCGAGCGCTGCCACTGCATTATGTTATCACGTAAACATCTCGATCGTAAACCTACTTTACAAACAACCAATTTTTTTGATATCAAATAATTCAAAAACCCGCGCCCAATGAACGATGCGGGAGGCCGCCCGCGCGTGCGCACTTTATTTTCTGAAAAAACTCTACCAATAGTAAAATTTTATTAGGTACTGATTATATGTATATTACTTAAAGTTTAACTGACTTCGTAAAATAATAATACTAAAATAAATGGTTTTGTTGTTTTTTGATTTGGCATTTTTATTTAAAAGAATACGATTAACAGTTGTCTCTGTTAAATGTTTGTAACTTTTTATGCATAATTCACTATTTATTTTTCTACCAAGCCATCGATATCGGTATCGGTATCGGTATCGCCGATACATTACTACAAATATCGGTATCGGTATCGTATCGGCAAAATCATGTATCGTTACATCCCTAATATAGATATTTTATCAACAGTCCTACCCTAAAGTACCCTATAGGTATGTAATAAACGGATGAACCGATTTCTATAAAACATTACTAACTAATTGTAATTCACACGTTGCCCTTTCATATTGTGATATGCCGCTTGAGTATATTATTTGACCACATTCGATTATTGTTCATTCCCATTTTTACCTCTGTAGTCTAACAAATGGATAAACCGAATTGGATAAAAATATAACTAACTGTACTTCACCCGTTATGCACTTTCATTTGATATATATGTCTCTTAGGTAGGTATATTTGACAACATTCGTTTTTTTTAGGGATGTAACGATACCGATACCGATGCCGATATATCGGCCGATATATCGGCAAGCCGATATATCGGTATCGCCGATAATAAATCAACCGATACCGATATTTTTTTATTAAATTCTTTCTTTTCTTTTATGTTTTTGCATTGTATTCATTCATATTGTTTTATTTCTGTTTCTGTAATAGTGTTAAGGAAGAGCGGAACCTCTTGACACAAGCATTTTATTTGCTTACTAGGAGTGTTCCAATCACAAATTTGTTTATGTAAAGGAAAGAAATAAAAAGTTTGGAAAATCCAAAAGTGCACGACTCATAATGCTCATTTAATTATGAAAAAATATAAAAAAAACTTATTGTAGTTTTCGTTTTTTATTAATTGCAATTAAACGACACTGAATTAATTAATCATTCGCATTCAGTGACCTACAATCGTCGATTAGAATATTAAAAAAAAATTTAACTCAAATGATGGATTTTTTCACAAGTTATAGTGTTTTCAGGTTTCACACATGACGGACAGGAAAATTTTTTGACCTATTTCGGTGTTTTTTTCCAATTCTATTGAAGTAAATCAATTTTTAAAAAGTATGGGATTAATCTCCATTAAATTATCTCGACAATAGTATGCAAAATATCTTGATTCCGTGAACTAACAAGGCTATAATAGTAAGAATAGCTGCAAAAATGAGGCGAAAAAAATTTTTCGATCGTAAAGCACTCTCTGATGCTTCGCATCATGAGTCGTGCAATAATTTTGAATTTTTTTAATTTTTAACGTGATAACGTTTTTAAAATCGTTTTAGTCGGGTGACATGTTCATAAACTTGTGTCACACCAAAACCTCACTAGCGTGATCGCAGGTATAACGAGAGAGAGACGGACTGATCTCCCGTTTCATCTCGAGCGCTGCCACTGCATTATGTTATCACGTAAACATCTCGATCGTAGACCTACTTTACAAACAACCAATTTTTTTGATATCAAATAATTTAAAAATCCGCGCCCAATGAACGATGCGCGAGGCCGCCCGTGCGTGCGCTCTTTGTTTTCTGAAAAAACTCTACCAATATTATAGTAAACTTTTATTAGGTACTGATTGTATGTGTATTACTTAAAGTTTAACTGACTTCGTAAAATAATAATACTAAAATAAATGGTTTTGTTGTTTTTTGATTTGACATTTTTATTTAAAAGAATACGATTAACAGTTGTCTCTGTTAAATGTTGGTAACTTTTAATGCATAATTCACTATTTATTTTTCTACCAAGCCATCGATATCGGTATCGGTATCGGTATCGCCGATACATTACTACAAATATCGGTATCGGTATCGTATCGGCAAAATCATGTATCGTTACATCCCTAGTTTTTTTCATTCCCCCTTTTCCATCCATTTACTATATATAGGCACACCCCGGACACTCGATACAAAATGATCGTTTTGACAGTCACACTGTAGAGACTGCAAATGTGTGTGTTAACGCTTTATGGTTGGCACATTTGTGACTAGCGTAAAAAAAAAATTCGCGTTTTTCTGATGAAATACATCCGTAAACAGCACAATATCTAACCATTTTCTACGAAAAACGATAATCACAAATCCAAAATAATAAAATTACTTTAAGTCAATTTGATTAATGTTGTCAATCTTCGTTGCGTATCGTCCTTGCAGAAAAATATGGCCCATTTTATGTCTGATCGCGCGGGGGTGAGGTAAGTTTAATTTTAGCGGGAGGCGGAGAGTGTCCGTTCTGTAGCGTTTAGCTACTATTATGTATTCTGTGATATAGGTATAGTAAATTTGATTAAATACGTCTAATTAAACTTTACACGTCATGCCCTTTCATTTCATATGTCACTTGAGTATAATTGACAAAATTCATTTTTTTATTACCGCTTTTATACCTATATCAAATACATGGATGAACCGATTTTGATAAAACGTTCACTTTCATTTAATAAATATCACTTAGATTCGACAACTTTAATTTTTTTCATTCCCACTTTTACCCCTATAGGTAGGTATAATAAATGGATGAACCGATTTTGATACACTTTATCTAAGAACCAGCGTCGGAAAATATGCTGCCTAACAAAAAACCGCATCTAATTCGGATTACCTGTTAGCGAGCTACCGTGGAACAAACAGATACACACACACAGACATATATAGCGGTCAAACACTTATCACTCATCTTTTTGCGTCGGGGCTTAAAAATATATGTAATACGACATAATTTAAAGGACATTTTATGTATAAAATTTACCTAAAAATAAGCATAATTTTAATTTGACCCCTCCCCCCCTACTACCTCAGCTTACCCCCCCACCCCACCCTTGGGGACTTTCGATATGATCACCTGGACATTTTATAGAAATAACTGTAGCGTATAACAGATAACTTACGTTTTATCGTACACTGTATAATAGTGTACCATAGAATGCCTTAGCAAATGTTCGCCGTGAATACTTAAATGGTCTTAACTTTTTTATTTATAAACCGATTGACATGAAATAAACACTAAATGTTAAATGAAGATTACCACAATATATTAGTGAAAACCGCATTTAAATCGGATAAGCCGTTTCTGAGATTAGCGTGTTCAAACATACAGACAAACAGACAAACGGACAAACGGACAAACAGACATACAGACAAAAAAAATTTTAACGACAGTTTTGGGTTTGGGGTCGATTTAGTAATAACCCCTGCTAATTTTTTTTTACATATTTTCATTGTACAGACACCACTTTTCTAGAATTTTATTATATGTATTGATGATGATGATTAGGTAGGTAGGTTTATGTTGTCTTGTATTTTTTCTTGAAGATAATTTTTATCCAAAATTTATCAAGAATTTTTTAACAACTCTTTAACGAATAAGGTCGTCTGACACGATTATTATCACTACACATGGGCGTAGCCACGGTGGGGCAGGGTGGGGCGCTTGCCCCACCCTGGCTCTGACCTGGAAGGTACCTAACGAAATCTAAAAAAAATAATTATGTAGGTACTGACTACAAAACTTAATATCCGTAAGAAAGTTCACACTAAAAAGTCGTCAGTCGACACAAAAAAATCGATCCAAGCAAAAAGCTTGCGCACGATTGACACCATACGTACACAAACTTAATCCTTTTGTTTTTCGTTTGTGTGTGTGTGTGAGTCAAATACCTATGTGCAATTATTTACCTTTAAATTGACTGATTAACAAATTAGCATACACACAGCGCCCTAACGGCTGAAGTAAGGGACACATTTTTTGAATGCATTTCGTGATGTAGTAGGTACCTAGGTGGGCAATAAGAAGGTGTTTTGGATAATTCTAATTACCTACACTCGAAAAAAAAAGACGGGTTGCACTCCGGGAGTGCCGGCAGAAGTGAAAACTTGATTATTAACGTTGAGCATGTTTGATATCCATCCGTCTTACGCTTTTTCGATCAGGCCACGTGTCCTGACGCGAGTTTAAGATTTTATACCCAACGCCGCTAAAGAAGTTTTCACTTCAATAAAATAGCTGAGGCTTCAATGTAATATGATATGAACTTTGGTGACAGAAAAAGTAGCGTACTTCTGTTTCCCCACTTTTTTGGCCAACCTCGTACAAAATTTCCGAACCAATTTTATTTTTGTTTAGGTTCAGAGTCACTTACTGACCATAAAAATGACAAAATGCTTAAAGATCCAGGTGGAGTTTCGCTTGTAATCTTAAAAAAAAGTTTTTGGCCGATATCTCGGAAACAATCCACTTTAGAGCAAAAGTTTGTTTTGACTTAAAATTAATAGTGTTATTACCTCACCTGCAATAGTTATGGACTTTTTAAATATTTTATTTTATTAAATTTCGTTCAACTACATAATATTGAGTAATTATGTATATTATATTCGGATGCAAGAATGAAATGAAAGAAATCGATAGGAGAATATTTAAAAAGAGTGTTAAAAATTCATGTTTTTTTTAAATTGCCACGTATTCGGAATTTGGATACGGCAAAAATCCACTTGCTTTGCATATCTCTTCTTCATCTTCATTACATCCGTAAAAAAAATTTTGGGCTGATGCGTCACCCGCCGAGCGCAGGCATTTCAACAAGTCAAAAAATATGAGCATTAGAAAAAAAATCAAACTAAAGTTGTAGAGAACATAATGATCTTAAAAAATGGATAGTGCATTTTATTCATTATTCCAATATTTTAAGAGTTATAAGCCAAAAACGATGAACCGGTTCATCAAATAGGCCATATATCGTAAACGATAAGCTTAAATAAAAGTTTACAGTTTACAGTATACAAGATGCGAAATTTTACTCTCTACAAAAAAGTCAACACAAATTTTGCCCTAAAGTGGATAGTTTCCGAGATATCAGCCAAAAACTTTTCTTAAAGATTGCGAGCGAAGCTCCACCTGGATCTGTCAGCATTTTGAATTTTTATGGTGAGTGATTATTAACCTAAAACAAAAATAAAATTTGATCTGAAATTTAGTGCTTGTTTAAACGCTTTATTTACTGGGTTATATCTGCCATTGAAAATACATAGTTTAATTTTCCATTTACATAGAATTTGTTTTATATTTCATGATAAAAATAAATTATTAGGTACATCATATTATTGTATTTATAGTAAGATAAACTATATCCATACTAATATTATAAAGCTGAAGAGTTTGTTTGTTTGTTTGAACGCGCTAATCTCGGGAACTACTGGTCCGATTTGAAAAATTATTTCGGTGTTAGATAGCTCATTTAAGGTCGAAATGATCGTCGAACGATGAATATTGTGAAAATTTGCAACATAAACGACTGTATCTTTTGATTGTGTTGATTTATAAGTTTGTTTTTTTCTCAGCTTCAAGAGACGGTAGACTTTAGTATTTAATATTAATTTCAGCTTGATACAGCCACGCGTTTCTGAGAAAATAGGTATTTTTAGACAGACAGACAGGCGGACAACAAAGTTATCCTCTAAGGGTTTCGTTTTTTCCTTTTGAGGTTCGAAGCCCTATAAATTGGATAAGACTTCGGCTATATTGCTAGTTACATTTTTTTTTTGTTGCCCCACCCTGAGCCCATGGCTAGCTACGCCCATGTCACTACATAGTATAAAACAAAGTCGCTCTCTCTGTCCCTATATCTCCCTATGTATGCTAAAATCTTTAAAACTACGCAACGGATTTTGATGCGGTTTTTTGAAGTGAAAACTTCTTTAGCGGCGTTGAGCACTTTTTCTGTAATGGGTATAAAATCTTAAACTCGCGTCAGGACACGTGACCTGATCGAAAAAGCGTAAGACGGATACCATTCCAAAATATCAAACATGCTCAACGTTAATAATCAAGTTTTCACTTCTGCCGGCACTCCCGGAGTGCAACCCGTCTTTTTTTTAATAGATTCAAGAGGAAGGTTTTAGTATTTAATTTATTAAAGTGAAACTTTTATTACATCGTCTCAAACTTTTTGGTCTGTGTAGCGCATGTCGCGTGTATCGCGGCTGCCGAGTAGGTATACCTACCTACTCGGCAGCCGACCGACACGCGACATGCGCTACACAAAGCAGTGTTCGGAACCGTTCGAACAGTTTCACTTTTACCGTGGTTTCATAAAACCACACAACATTTTTTATGTTTTAGACAAAGCGGGCGAAGCCGCGGGCGGAAAGCTAGTAACTTATAAAAAGTTTCGATACTGTAACTTAATAAATTAGAATGTAGTTCATGGGATTTAATTTGTTAAACATCTATATTTTTTTCATATAAAAATGAATCACAAAATGTGTTGGTAAGCGCATAACTCGAGAACGGCTGAACCCATTTCGTTAATTCTTTTTGAAGTGAAAACTTCTTTAGCGGCGTTGAGCACTTTTTCTGTAATGGGTATAAAATCTTAAACTCGCGTCAGGACACGTGACCTGATCGAAAAAGCGTAAGACGGATATCATTCCAAAATATCAAACATGCTCAACGTTAATAATCAAGTTTTCACTTCTGCCGGCACTCCCCCAGTGCAACCCGTCTTTTTTTTTATTATAATCCTTGAAGTAAGAGGATAGTTCTTATGGAGAGGAAACGTAAAACCGGGTCCACGTACCACGAGCAAAACCGGTGCTGACCGCTGAATCTTCGTAAAATATACTTAATATCTCTTTAAATTATTAGCTCCACTCGAGGTTTTTTAGTGCGCTTTATCACTATTATTTGATATTTCATAATAGTGTTACCTACTTGTATATTACATACATATTTTAGTTTAATGAAATGGAATTTAATCCACCTAATTTCATACATATTTTTATTTAATTTTAGCGAAAGTAATGGCACTGCTTCCATCAATTAACGAAGTGAAGAATTTAGAAAAGCGACATCTATGTAATTGATTTTATATTACGAACAATGCACAAGAGCTGATGTTGTAGGTAGTGGCACAGACTAATGTAGTGGTATTACGATGTTTAGGCGCTTTAATAAATTCGTTCAGATACTAAAATAACATATTATTATCTTTTGTTCTGTAATAGGTATTTTTATTATAAATATTGTAACTGCTTAAGACTTTAGATTAATAAGAAAAATGTGAACCAATAAAAATTTAAAATTTATTTTTTTACTATAATAGATTTTAATATTCTGCACAGATAAAACAAAACAATAATAAAAATGGATATAATATGTATAATTTAATAAGATCTTCCAAAGAATATTTTCAATAAAAAAATGACTGATAACTAATTTTTTATTGGAATACAGATAACATAATATAGCTAATTTATCACAGATTATACTAAAATCACTGCCCGTCCACTTTATCCTCACTGAATTGCGAAGAAATCCATGTCAAAGCCCATTTCAAATTCGTTAACATATACTTCAGAGCTTTCGTCCAATGTTCTTCAGAATTAAACTGTATTTTGATAGAATAAGCATGCGGAGGTGACGCAGTGTCTTCAATTTTGCCCTTATCTATTCTATACGGCAAGCAAAACCCTGTATTTCCCTTCTCGACTTGTTCTTTAAACTGTTGCAGACAATCTAGGAAGGCGACCATAGCTGCGTCAAACTTTGTGTCCCAGAGAAATCTGAAACCCCCAGACCCATATAAGGGTAGTACTTTTTGATCCTCCAAAACCTCTATGTATGAATGATTTCCGTATGGAACGAGCCTGTATCGTTGAAAACAGAAATTTATTTTCCTTGCCAATGATGATAGTAGTAGTACTGTTTGTCCCCACGCGGCATTTATTTCTGACCAATCTACTGGA
The DNA here is from genome assembly GCA_907164685.1 of Colias eurytheme. Taxonomy (NCBI): domain Eukaryota; kingdom Metazoa; phylum Arthropoda; class Insecta; order Lepidoptera; family Pieridae; genus Colias; species Colias eurytheme. The sequence continues at coordinate 42,378 of CAJQZN010030364.1, read as the reverse complement.
GCTGTGGGTAATCGACCCAGTCTAAAATTGTTTATGATGCCAAATTGTCCTGAATCCGATATGTGAAAAGTTGCTTTAAATACATTTGTTTTCTTTAGTTTTTCCAGCTGCGCTTGTGTATATGATAATTGACATTCATAGAATTTCATTTGATCTTCCGTGGTCATTAAATCCTTTCTATATCTAGTGTATTCCTTCCAATATATGTCTTGCTCTTGTTCTAACCGCTCTTTCTCTTTTTCCTGAACATCTATTTCATCTTTCATAGCTTTTTCCTCCTTTTGCAATGCAGATAATTCTTGCAAAAGTCTATCTTCTTCTTGCTTCCAATCTTCTAATTCTTTTTCAAGACCTTCCAAATTTAAATCCTCTTTATCATCCTCTAGTTTTTTTAAATAATCGTTATAATCTTTCCATTCCGCTTCCGTTATTTTTAATTGATTATCCATAAGTTCTAATAGGGTATCTGTACATTCATCACATAAGGGATGGTCTACATCAGAGTTGTTTGACAAAAGATCGAATAAAGTAGCTTTTACATGTAATTGATGCCCCAGAGATGTAGTTTCCCACCCGTCGGAGATCACCATAAACCCGTTTGCTCCGTTTCCTGAATCTAACATACGAAAGGGTGGAACATAGTGCTCTAAGCTTGATGATTGCAAATCCAAGTCCACTTCATTGTTACGACGTATCTGTAGTGTTAAATCGGCGATTGTATGTTCTCCAAGATTGTTCAAAGACTCATCGAGCTTCAGAGGCTGAAGACATCGCTGGCACGAGAAATTAACATAAGATTTAGAATCACTCATTATGGTTATACAACTTTCACGATGTATCAAGGAATGTTGCAATACTATAGTTAATATTTGTCTCAAGAAGAAACTTCACTATCTATATTTAAGCTTAGCTTATATGCAATAGTATGTACAGTCCATGAACAAAGAAGTCTTTGTGATTTATTTATAAACAATTTATGAATTTTGAGATTGACGACATTCGCAAATTTTTGTGATTTAGAAATTGACTGTAGACACTTGACAGTTGACATATTTCGATGACAGTTGGCATTACTGACAACTGACAATATGTGCCTTGTGTGACCATATAAAAAATTACACTGTATTTATCTGTGGTAGGTATTTATTTTAGAAAAAAAATTAAACAATCTCTAAAGTAAAAGTAAGAAAAAATGTTCTATTGAAATATTAATATCGCAAATAAAAGGATGATGGAGGGAAAAAAGAAAGTGTAGTTGGTAATGAAACAATAATATTTGCATTATATTAAACTATAATACGTTGGTAGACTAGAATACAATGAAACATAACAGCACCTTTATTTACAATGGATAAGTGAATATAAAGTAGAATATTATAGACAATAAAATACTATTACTAGGTATGCACATTTCTTAGAATAGTTAAAAATAATAATGGAATAGGAACAATAAGTATGGCTTCTTTTAGCATGTATATTATGTAAACAAAGATTTATACAAAATAATTGTAAATATTCTATGTTTTTCAGTATTATTCAAACATATTTTTCACAACTATACTTAGCTGATATTTAATGAAATAATCTGTTATCTAAAAATCTGTAGAATACTGACACGGTTAATATATTTTCAAATCCACTAAAAAAACTACATAATTAAAATAACTAAATAGACTATGGTTTATTTACATTTAAAAATAATAATTTTTCTATCACTTTCTAATAAGCAATAACTAATACTAAACGCTAATAACTATTTTCTTGAAAATATAAAACAGATATTACAACATCCTCCTTTTGTTTAGCTATTCTTATCGTTCTTTTGTTTTATTTATTTTCATTAATCTTTGGATATAATAACATAAGTAGTATAAAACCAGTTTCTCGACATGCTGAGATATTTTTTACACTTCTTGACATACATATTACCTATTAGATTTATATATTAATTGTCATTATTAGTATAAACAGTAGGTACGTGTTCAGAAAAATGTGAGACTGGCTAGTAAGCATATTAAAATGGAGATTAAAAAGTAAATATTATCACAAATACATGGCAACACCACTTTATGGTACCCATCTATTATCTACTAGAGGTCCGCCCCGGCTTCGCCCGTGGTACATATTTCGCAATAAAAGGAGGCCTATGTCCTTTCTCGGGTATCAAAATATCTCCATATCAAATTTCATGCAAATTGGTTCAGTAGTTTAGGCGTGATTGAGTAACAGACAGACAGACAGAGTTACTTTCGCATTTATAATATTAGTATGGATGTTGTCGTAATTCGTATTCGCAAACGGCTGAAAATGTGGCTGAAAATATTTGCCAATGAATTCAAATTTGAAACGGAAATTCGTAAAAATGGATTTGTTTTTACTGTGATTACTATCTTAGTAAATTACTCATGTGAAGACTACACCAGCTTATAATTCACCAGTCTTAACTAGTTTATATTTTAATTCATAAGATATATAATTGAAGGTGACTAATTTAGTGTAGTGTAGTAGTCTTGTAGTAGTATACGTTTTCTAATTCCGTTATTACAACAACGAACTTCAGATTATTTCACGCTATTTTCTTCAGATTATTACCCGCTATTTTAAAACTTTCCGTAGAAAAAAACAGCGGATTTTGTGCCATTTTCTCAGTTTTTCACATCTATGGAGTGTTGCCATGTAAATAATGAGTTGCGTCTTGAAGTTTATGGTAATACGCGTTGGGTATGAATGACTGTGCCCAGCCACCGTTTGAATGTTGCGCGGGAACCAGGATTTCTCTGAAAAAAAAAATAAATGTTATTACTTATTACTTTTGTCTTTATTTTGAAATACTTACTAGAAATGTACTTGTTTATAAGCCAATAATTTTATCTTTTTGTATTAGATTAAGTTTTTTTTTATAATATTGAAATAAAATTAGATAATATGTACCTATAATGTTTCTCTGCATCAAAAGAAAGACTGAAATAAAGGCTAAAAAAGAATTTTTGAAATCGGGCCATCGTCTTGGAGTAATCGAGTTAACATAGCATAAAAATTTCAATAGAAAACTTTAATATGAATAGAACTTTTTGTGACGTCAGTCGTCAGTTCAAAATGAACAAGTCCAAGTCCTATCCTATCCTATCCTATCTTACTACCAAATATTATAAATGCGAAAGTTTGTGAGGATGGAATGTATGTTTCACTCTTTCACGCAAATACTAGGTACTGAACCGATTACAATGAAATTTAGCACACATATAGTGGGTAACATGGATTAACACATAATATACTTAATAGGTTTTATCCCGGATATTCCACAGGAACGGGAACTACGTATAGTTTTGGGTTTTGGGTTTTTCTTTGAAAAAAGCGGATGAAGCCGCGGGCGGAAAGCTAGTATAATATATAATATTGAAGTGTTGTTTTCAAACATTATAACACACATTAGTGCCTATTTAATTTGCCTATTCTAAATGTGTTTATATTAACCCTTTAAGTTAAAAATGCATAACATACAAATAGGTTTTTAAGGTGATGAATTAATTTTTCTAACATTTACGGCCCTTTTCAAACCTTCGTAATTTTTATATTATTAAAGTTGTCGTGATGAAAATTCTTGACAAGAAAGTTCAATAGTAACACAATACGTCTACCGTTTTAGAAACATGATTCCATGATATTTTCTCGATAGAAAAAAAATACAAAGTTCTCATTGTTATTTTTTTATAATCTCTGGCATCTTCAAAATAACAAACGTAAAGTTACGACTTTTTGGATATTAACTATAAAATATACAACCTATACGTCTACCGATTTAGAATTTTGAAATATGCGATGGTTTTGAAATAAACAAGAAATACTTGAAATTAGCGCGCGACCAGCCAATATAGCGAGAGCCGCCCTGTACCTTCCTACCCCGATCGCTGCACGAGTCATTCCCGCTACGGCCGTCACACGGGGAACTTGTGTCGCTCGCGCAATCGTAAAAAAGGGTGACAACACGATAAGACAAAATGAGACAAATGGGGACAATAAAGAAAATAAGAAGAAGAAACATAAAGGTTGGAGAAAAAAGAATGCTTACAATTGGAACAAATTAATGAAGAAGTTGGTTTTATTTTAAATTTGATGATAATTGTATTATAGACGATGTTTGATATGTACCCCTGTTTTAAGTACATAACGAATGTGTAAGATTTTTTTCATTTATAGCATAGATAATCTTTTCAGAAATCCGGAATCCAGAAGGAAAATAAACCCACTGATTGTTCACAATGTGAACCCACTCCTTCGTAAGTACCTTTATTCAGTCAAAAATGTATGTTATCAACGTTCTACTGGTTTTATCGCATGATTCCATTTTTAGCAAAAAGCAACAAAATGCAAAGAAATAAAAAATCATGGTGAACTTAGTGGAAGTATGGCGGACGTGATATGGAACAGGAGCTCATTGGAGTAGTATTATATTTAAAAAAAATACGAAAAAATTTCAAGAATTACATTTCTTAGTAGGTGGTAGATATGTTGTATAAAGAATTTAATGTTGATATTTATTTATTTCATTTATACTTAATACACCTGTGCGGGAAATTGCTTAGTACTAAAACAGGTTTATATTCATATTTACATAGTAATGTGAGTTTTAATTTCGAAAAATTTTGTGTAAGTATATTAAATTGAGTTCCTGGGTGATCTGGAAACACAATTGGGCCTGGAAGATGGCGCTGCAGTCACTCCTCCTAATCACATGAACCGATTTGGATGAATATTTGTGTGCACATTTCATTGTTGTGGGATGATTGGTTGATTCGTTTTCACATTAGCTAATATTATGTATTTTTGTTGTAAACTTAATTTAATGTTTATAATACATTATTATTGGTATAAATAAGCCAGTGTTCGTCTCACATTGCTGCCTACCTACCCTACCAGGGCCTAACTTTGTTCTGGCTATTTTATTTTGATTATTTGTAATGAATAATTACAATTATAATAGAGTGCAAAAAATAAATACATGCGTCAATATATTTTGTGTTTTTTTTAAAACAATTTTTCTATTTAAAAAAATATCATTCCGACCGCGGCTTTGCCCGCTTGGAATTAGGTTATATCGTGAATCCTGTTTTATCCCACAGAAGTGTTCAGTTCGGATAAAAAGTATCCTATGTGTAAATCCAGGCAATTAGCTATATTTTATCAATATTGGTAATGTAGTCTTGACGTGATTAAGTAACAACTAACAAAAAAATATACAAATTAACATCCAAAGTTTCGCATCAGTTTTACTGTATTAGTGATATCTTCCACTCTTGACTTTGACTGAGAAGAATTAGGGTTTATAACTTCCTGTGATAACTTCTTTCAGAAATAGTACCTTTCATTTCTGGGCATGATGTAATATCTACGTCAGCATCAAATTCTATCTAAATCAATTCAGTAGTCCGCGTTATTGATTACCATTTCATTTTTTCAGAGTAACAATATTTTTTGTTATTTTAAAGATTGTTTATAACCTGTATTATTTTGTAATAAAGTAAACATTACGAAATAATAATAATTATTAATAATGTCTAAGTAGTTGTTGGAAAGAAGATTATTTGTTTATAAGCAAGAAAATAAAACCAATAAATCAACAATTGAATAAATGTATAACAATATTATAACTGTATGACGACTCCATACATGTTTGTCCCGAGTCGGCCAGCGGCAGCGCGGCGAGTTTGCAAGAATGACTTCGCGCACACCCGCGTTCGCGATAGCGAGCTATTAGACTCCGCCCGCCAAGCAGTGGATTTTTTTTTGTGTATCGTCTTAATACAAACATAAATCTATTTTTGCAAATAAGGTTTTTAATGTCGCTCTATTGTTTGAGCCTAACAAAAACTACTTACTACGCTTGATTGAAACAATGCAAATGGCCGTTTTGAGCTTTTACGATTTTGTCGTGCTTTTGACTTCTTTCAAATGAATATGATTTATATTTTGTGAACTAATGTGATTTGCACCATACGGATTTTACATATTAGGTGAATAAGGAGATAAAGTGAAGTCCCGTGTCCCCGTAGTGGGGTAGGGGGCAGATGCATTATTCATACATCTGTTTCACTGATCGATTTTTCTTTAGGGACAAGTAGGTGATCAGCCTTCTGTGTCCTGCCAGACCGAGACATTTTTTTTTTTCGTCTCCACCGGGAATCGAACCCAGGACCCCTCGGTTCTACGCTCACGCGTCAACCACTGTACCGAGGAGGTGGTCGAATAAGGAGATGCAGTGGTTTATTTATCAGTAAATTATATAAAAAAATTAAAACATCCTAAACAAAAGTTTTACTATAACTGTTAGCACTACGAAAATAATATATAAGTACTGAGGTTAATATTTTATATACTGAAGAATTTGTTTGTTTAATTGAACGCGCTTATCTCAGGAAGTATCGGTCCGATTTGAAAAATTCTTTTGGCGGTGATAATATTATATCATCACGCTAAGAACAATAGGAGCGGATGCGGGTAAAACCGCGGGGCACGGCTACTATATTATAAAGGCGAAATATTTGACGGTTCATTAATCATTATTGTTTCATTTAAAAAAATATCAGCAGAAAGCTACATTATTTCTGAGTGATACGCTATATTTTATTTTATCCTGTGCCAACCAACGAGCAAATTGCCGAATTGTTTTGTATATTACTAGCTTACCGCCCGCGGCTTCGCCCGTTTTGTCTGAAACCTAAAAATTATATGGTACCTTCCTCTTAAATCACTCTATCTATTAAAAAATACATCAAAATCCGTGACGTAGTTTTAAAGATTTAAGCATACAAAGGGACATAGGGACAGAGAAAGCGACTTTGTTTTATACTAGTTTAACGAAACTTGAAATATTTTTTAGTGATTAAAAAATATTTCAAGTTTCGTTTATATAAGCTTCAGTCAATTGGTCACACGAACCGACTTCAACCTTGAATATAAAACAATGGCTTCCTTTGACTGGAAGCTCGTAAATATAATATTTGGGTTTTGTGCTTATCGCTCTTGGGATTAGTGTTTATATTTTTTAAGATGTAACCGACTGCGCGAAAGAGGGTCATGTTTTTAGACTGTAGTTACTAAATTACCTAATAAATACATCACCTGTCCTTCTAAATATCGGCTTTTAACGAAAAGGAAAGTCTATAAATTATAATCACCATCAAAATATTTTTATATAGAAACTAGATTTCCGCCCGCGGCTTCACTTTATCTAAAGTCTAATAAATTATACACTTAAACTCACTCACTCACTCAAAATCACTCTATCCGTTAAAAAAACTTCATCAAAATCTATTGCGCAGTTTTAAAGATTTAAGCATACATATGGACATAGAAAGCGAACACTTATTCCTTCTGTTATTTATACGTGTTATCTGCAAAAAATACACAACGTATGGCAAAACCTATTTTTTTTTGTAACTGGCAATAATTACTGGACATGTCATTAGTGGACATTAATCAATGCAACAAAGGGTCGTCACATCTGCAATGCCCTTTTGGTAAATACCACGAAATGTATAAAAACTAAACAAAGTCAATTTTTCATGGGGATATCGGCAAATGGTGCTGAAACATGTGAGAGCAAATCAACAATAAATGGGTAGTAATTTAATCGATAATAATAAAATAATAATAATGGTGCTGAAACATGTGAGAGTAAATCAACAATAAATGGGTAGTATATATTACTTTAATCGATTTTTCATTCGTTAGCCATTAGGAAAAATATAATCAAATGTACAAAAAAAGCTTTCCCCAAGCTTTTTTAGCATTTAAAGAATTATTGAGAGGAAAGACTTTACTTCACGCATATGTTTGACAGGCACTGAAGGGTAGGTTTGCTATGTCTGTTTTACTCAGTTTTCCCTCTTCTAAGCGCTTTTTTATGACACAAAAAAATAAAGCTACCACTCACGGTCGATTCGGTTGTTGCGGAGTTCTATCCCTTTGTCGGCGGTTTTTGAACCAATTTGACACTTGTGTCAGTGTCAACCCGGTTTTTTGGGCAAGCGCGCGCTTTTCGTCTGGCGTAGGATACCTGTGTAAAAAAATATAAAAAAATCAATAGGTATATAACACAAAAATAGTTAAGAATCATGATAAAAGATAACGTGTGTGCCGAGCACACGTGTCAGAAGTGAAACTTCTTTGACAAGATTCAAAGTTATCAAAATCGTCGCCTTCTTCCATGGCGTGACGGTATTGCCATGTCGCTACCTTGAAATTTTACAATACAATTTATAACAAATGAGTATTTGAATAAAATTATATTTATTTAGGTAATAGAAATCAATCATTAATTAACAACGACTCCATTATTTCCTTTGCTCTACCACAGAATAACAACTAGTAGGCTCTACGATGCTAATAATCATCATAAATAAGTATGTACGTACATAAACATACTGTATATTTCTGAAAACTTACCTATTTCTATAATAACAGTCCTTTAGTGCGTTTCGACTTTTCTCTTTAAAACAGTAAACCGTCTCTTCACCATCCCATATTGTTTTTGGTAAGGGATATTTTTTTCTTAATCTGTACTTGTCCACAGCACCTAGGACAATTTTATATGTTTTATTAAAATTTAAAAAATAATATATCAATCTGACGAAAATATTCTAGATATTTGTTTAGATAGAAAAATATATTGAGTTCACAAATGAATACAGTACAATTTAAAATGCTGCTAAAATATGATTGCTAAGAAAATCCTGAGTTCCTTCCTAAAGAGCTCATCAGAACAAATCAAAGATAACCTAATTAGGTACCGTATTGTAAAACAAGAAAAATATGAAATGTTAGGTAAATTGGAAGTAATATCTGGTAAAAAAACAACATAAAATTATAAAAAAATCTTACCCAAAGCCCGCCCTCGAACTTTTTCCGCTTCTTTATAATGCGCTTTGAACCATAAAGTTTGTAGAGTGGAGTGATGTTTTGGCGGGAAAGTATGCGTCTCCAAAATGGCGTACAATTCTTGATAAACACCTCTATGGTACGCGACGAGGGCACGAGCTCTAAATTCAACATGTTTCAATTTTAATCGAGTGAAATTAATAAACACAATATATAAATAACAAAAATTAAACAGCCTCAACCGCGCCGTGTTTGCGCCGTGAGTGAGACTTGGTATAACAGCAAAATAAAATTTTGCATAGGTGCTACGTCGGGAATAAAATATTTAAAAATTAGGTAGGGGAGACCGAGGGGAGTTGAAACAATTTTCACGTTTTGTTTAATATAACTCAAACTATAATCAGAAATCTTGAGGTACTAGTACCAATCGATAGGTTATTCTATACACTTGCGAATGGTTAGCAAAAAGAAACTGTAAGCCTTAAAAAATGTGGTGAAAAATCGATTTAACCGTAACAAGTCAACTTGTTTCAACTCTCCTCATACCGAGGTAAGATGAAACAGAGGTCGAGGAGAGTTGAAACATTACGATTTTGGGCAGTAATGGGAGCTGCAAAATAAAAATGATGATTTGATCTAAAGGTTTTAATTAAAATCAATCTTTTCAAGTACTCAACAACCTTTTTAGTAATATTTTAATGACATATCAGTCAAGTAGGTCTAATACAAATAATAAACTCGTTAATTACTAAAAATTAACATGACGCCTTATGCTTAACATCAATTATAATCAGTCGAATCAACAAAATGTTTTATTGCATTCTTATATAATTAAATCTTTGACATAAAATAGTTATTAACTATCAGTAATTTTTTTAAGTGTTACAATCAGTGCTATAAATTATTTAAGTAAAAATACTAGAAAAAAATGTCAAAGATCAATTGGAAACACATTAATCTGACAAGTAGTTTGAATATGGCTCCATACAGCAAATGCAGCAGGATTAATCCTCTTCTCCTTCATCACCTTCTTCGTTTCCTCTCTTTTTTTGAGAACCTTAACCTTTTTAGTTTTACTGCCTGGTTTTGATCTTTTTCTTGCTTTAGTTGCTTCAGTAGGGATGTTGAAACAAATAAACACATTAAATCAACAATAAAATGCATTAATCCTTGTACTTTTTATTTCTTAGCTTTAATTATATGTTAAATTTAAACCGAGGAGAGTTGAAACAGTCTGTTTCAAAACACCTCAGTGAGAAAAAACCTCCCAATTTTTATTCAAATCACGATCAAGCAGTAAATACACAGAAATCAAATTTACCAAGCATATTTCATGAATCTATAGATAATGAGATTTCAAAACGTATATAACTCAACCCAAAATACAAAACCACTAATAAAGTACGAGCATCGTAAAAATTCGTGAAATACTTACTTTTAGCGATTTTCGGCACATGTCATTCAGAACTACACAACTGCACAACTGACGTCATCGGCGTAAACTGACGCGATAGCGGGTTGTGGGAGGTGATTAAAAACTACGTTTCCAGATCGCTAACGGTTTTAGGTTCCGAGAAATCGGGACTGTTTCAACTCACCTTTGTTTCAAAACCCCTCGGTCTCCCCTACCATACTTTGAAAAATTGTAAAACATTTACAAACGATAAATCATATCTCCATAGGTAATCTATACATACCTAAGTCTTGTATATAGGTATTGTAACTAGCTTTCCGCCCGCGGCTTCGCCCGCGTTTTCAAATAAAAACCCGTTCCCGTAGGATTTCGGGGATAAAACCTATCCTATGTCCTTTCTCGGGTATCAAAATATCTCCATACCAAATTTCATGCAAATTGGTTCAGTAGTTTAGGCGTGATTGAGTAACAGACAGACAGACAGAGTTACTTTCGCATTTATAATATTAAGTATGGATTGAAAGATTGCATACAAATTAATTCAGCACGGCTAAAAACGACCTAATACCTATCTACTGTTATTTCTATCAAGGACAAAAATAAACCATATAACAGCTAATGATGTTACAAATTACAATACATACAATATACATACCGTAAAACAGTTTCATTTCCACACAACAGCTGACTCTCTGGCAAACTCCATAAAAAGGCAGCTAACTTTTCAATATCTCCCTTTTGCTGTAAAGCTTCACACATACACTGCACTTGTTCAGAATTAAAATTCATTCTACGCATATTATTCGCGCCATTTTCAAAATAAGACTGCAATCTGTCATTATTAACACTGGCAACATGTTCGAAACTCTGATTATTTATTTCAATCTCAATTTCAGTTAAATTATTCTCATTTTGAATGCACTTATTTTGCGCATCACTGAAGTATGAACGCATCCTTTCTTCTGTTTCAACTTGAAAAAAGTTATCGTTTATTGGCGGCAATTTGAGTTCGAAATTCAAATACTTTTTGCTTCTTGGCGGGGACAGATAATCGAAATTTTTATTGCTCTCTTGTAGGTAAACCTCTTTTGTTCTTTCGTGTTGAGGCGACTTCTGTTTGCAGGAAAAGAACTGTTTTTCTTGTAATTCTGATTGGTAGAAGTTTCCATTTTGGTTTTCATATGCAAAAGGTGGTAGTGACGTTTCCGATTCGCTTGTAATGTCACTCGAAGGACTAAGTCGATCGGAACAATCCATGTTTGTAGATTTCATCACTCCTTATTTCTGCAAATGGGATACAATTTAATTATCACGTAAACAAACACAAATCAAACAATCATCTTTTAACTCCTTTTTCAAAAACATATGTAGGTACAACAACAAAAATGTAGCAACTGCAACTCAAATTTGTGAAAAATGAGAAATCTATTGAAAAATATTATTGATTAAGAAGGTGGTGTAATAAAACGTATTATATGAATTATACTATCTACTATATAGTATGCTGATATCAGCACAATAGTAACATCATTATTTTTAATTTAAAATGTCAACCATTCGCGTAAAAATATTCGCATTGTTATCATAACATCCTATGAGTTTTCACCGGACACTATTTTAAAACAATTTTTGCGGTTTATTTCTAGAAACAGAACATTGCTATATATGTAATAGCTATTTCATCCTACTTCCTACTAATATTATAAATGCGAAAGTTTGTGCGGATGGATGTGTGTGTGTATCTTTGTTACTCTTTCACGCAAATACTACTGAACCGATTACAATGAAATTTAGCACACATATAGAGGGTAACTTGGATTAACACATAGGATAGGTTTTATCCCGGAAATCCCACGGGAACGGGAAATATGCGGGTTTATCTTAGAAAATGCGGGCGAAGCCGCGGGCGGAAAGCTAGTTTTATTATAAAGAAGTAATGTTTGAATATTACCTGAAAATGTACCTATAACTTCAAATTTCATTTTCAATTTGGTACCTAATAGTGGTGGTGGTTTTAGTTTTTGACAACGAAGGCTAAGCTCGTAAATTTATATTATGCTTTACTGAAACGAAATTCGAAATTCTTTCACTGATTACAAAGCCGGGGCGAACCGCTAGTTATTTTATATTTGCGCTTGCCATTAAAGAACACTAAATACAATAAAACTAAGCGCACTAATTGAGATTTAGATTTACCTACCTACTACTATTATTATAGGGTACGTATAAAATCGGAAATCCGACGGGATTGGGATCTATGCGGTTTTTCTTTTGACTACGGGAGCAAAGCCGCGGGGGAAAGTATTTAAATAAATAGGAGTTCTATTGCAATTATTATTATATAGATAGACACTACTTACTACAAAAAATCAAAGTGGTCTAACTTGTGGTAGACATCACGTATTAGGTAATTATTAACAGCGTAGGACTGCTGGAAGAGTTAAAATACATTTGAATAGATAGAAATGCATATATTTATTTCATATTTTATTACTTTAATAGGTTTAAAAACAATATAACTCCCTCTTCCTTTTTTATCACGAAAATCAAATGGAAAGGAACCGAAAATAAAATAGGCGATGTCAATTTATTTATTAAAATTTACACAAATATGCAAAAGCTTCAAATAAAATTTATTACCTATTGAAAATCCTTTATCAATTAATACATAAACAATTTTCATTGTTACAACGTTTACTTTATATTCTTGTAATTTTAATTGTATCGCTATTATTACTATCTTTTAGTAAAACCTACAATAACCTACATAAATACATATAGGTAATATATCTTTAAATATGTATATCGCCAAATGTAGAGCTAAGCGTAAATCTTGAGAACGGCTCGACCAATTCAGCAAATTTTTAATTTGTTAAGACACAAGGTACATGAAAAGGTGGCATTGGGGCAGAACAACATCTACTGGGACACCTAGTCTATACTAATATTATAAAGCTGAAGAGTTTGTTTGTTTGTTTGTTTGTTTGAACGCGCTAATCTCGGGAACTACTGGTCCGATTTGAAAAATTCTTTCGGTGTTAGATAGCTTATTTATCGAGGAAGGTTATAGGCTATATATCATCACGCTACGACCAACAGGTGTGGAGCCACGGCGGTGAAACCGCGCGGAGCAGCTAGTTTTTAATATAAATGAAATAGAGTTCGGCTCTATGTATTAGGATAACAAAACTAATAGTTTATAGTATGCTCCTGTTTTCGTACTGTTTTCTGCAAAAGCCCGGGTTATGCCAGGATGAGATATAAGCAGATATAATTTTTTTTTTTACATAACTTTCGTAAAATTCAATTTATTCAATAAAATAAGTGAAATGTTTTCAAATTTTATCCAATACCATCTAGATTATAGAATAATGGATATCAGGGTTAATTGTTTGTGTTATTTCACTTTAACAATACATATTAGGTTTTAAAATAAAAAAAAATTGAAATAAAAGTAGTTTTCTAAGATCAAACATAGGTAAGATACATTTTTCAGTGAAAATTAATCCCTAAAGATTTGCCCGGAAAATTTTCCGTACTGCAGAAGAAATCTAGTTTTGTAAAATTTCCTAATATAAATTTTGTATCAAAATTATTTTTTGTTAATTTTATTTAAATATACCTTATCTTCAGTCATTCATTATTCAGGTTTAATCTATACTAATATTATAAAGCTGAAGAGTTTGTTTGTTTGAACGCGCTAATCTCAGGAACAACTGGTCCGATTTGAAAAATTCTTTCGGTGTTAGATAGCCCATTTACCGAGGAAGGCTATAGGCTATTTATCTTAACGCTAAGACCAACATGAGCGGAGCAACGCGGGTAAAACCACGGGGCATAGCTAGTTAAAAATATTATGAAGAAATAGTAGAGTCATGGTAGAGCAATTGTTTTACATTTTAAAAGGTATTTAATAAATTATTAAACCGTACAAAATAATAGCATTACATAGTTGCAATTTTAATTTTAATTTTAAAATGACCTATTGATGCAATTATTAAAAGACCTACTGTAGGTATTTGAATAATAAACTGTATTATAAAAAATATTATATGAAAACCTTTATAATTTTTTTTGCAGGCCATTTGTGATTTTTTTATAATTTCTCTCATCTTTACTACCTATCTATTTATCTACAATATATAACAAAAGGCAAAACCAATATCTAAAAGCTCTAATAATAAAAGTATACGAAACTCACCTAAATTAAAACCTAATTAATATTTAAAACTTATTGCACACACAGTCACCGGTGTTCAGTTTCAAATTTTAACAACACTACAACTAATTTATCTATACACCCTCTCCCATTGACGTCGCGGAGTCAAATAACAAAAGCGCGTTCGGATTTCAGAGGGTAAGGAAAGAGAGAGACAGTGCGAGAGGGACGGCGAATGGGCGGCGTTTGCTGAGTTTATTTTTTTAATTTTCGCTTTTTGGCAACGCCTCAGCCAGGTGAGACGAAGGTTTTACTATTTTTCTTTTTTATGGTAACCAGTGGCCAGTGACGTAATGGTTTCCATAAAACTGTAAACTGGATTGTAACACTGCTTGTTCGACGTTCGTCTTTTTTACACGCTTTATATTAGCTTCACCTGTATGTTTGTATGTTTGTAACCGACTTCTTTGGGCGCGATTTTGACCCACTTTAAACGGCCAGATTTCGTTCAAACTTTGTAGATTTATTGAGGACCGATGACAATACACTAATTTGATAAAATTTTCTATTATTTAGTTCGGTTTTCTATAAAAAGCGTGTTTTTTAGTTTTTTTAAACTACATATTATTATTATGAGGTTCATCGTAATGAAGATATTGAGAGAAAGTAAGTTCAGAGGATATTAGATAAGCGAATAATATTTTAATTTATGAGATCTATATTGTCCTACAAATTGCAATAAATTCCCACAACCTACCATATTTGTATGATATCGTATCGTTCGGTACCATATTTCTTTAATTGTAACTTGTAAGTAGGTATCTATGAGTAAATCCATACTAATATTATAAATGCGAAAGTAACTCTGTCTGTCTGTCTGTCTGTTACTCAATCACGCCTTAACTACTGAACCAATTTGCATGAAATTTGGTATAGAGATATTTTGATATCCGAGAAAGGACATAGGCTACTTTTTATCCCGGGAAATAGGATAGGTTTTATCCCGGAAATCCCACGGGAACGGGAACTATGCGGCTTTTTCTTTGACTGCGCGGGCGAAGCTGCGGGTGGAAAGCTAGTAAACTATATTTTTGACACATTTGCATGTTTAGGTACACGTAACACCAAATTACTGAAGAGCATTAAAATGCAACAAGCTTTAAGCTCTTTCTGATCTCTCTGTTTCGTGCCGAAAGAACTGAATACCTACAATACATTTTTAAAAGTTTAACACTATTTCAAATGTAGTTTAAAACACTCCCACCTCATTCAAATTTAAATGCATAACCTATTATAAGTTCCTATTGTAAAACATACAATTTACATTCAGCTGCTTCCCTAAGTTACGCCCATTAGTTTTATAAAATGTTTATTTATATTACAAGCTCCAGCTTAGCTCCAGCCCGCGGGTTTACTCGCTTGGTAGGTACTATAGTAGGTACAATCATAAGCACAATAGTAGGTATATACCTGATTACTATCAGGTAGATCTAACATAGGTAATATAATCATAACATGCAAAAATAATATTTTGGCACTGGACTAGGCTTTCAGGATACCTACCTACCTGTTGTCGATGCTACCTACTAAATCCTGTAGGTTTTATGTAGGTATACTTAGGGCTAACACTGCCATTTTAAAAACGTATTCTAATTGCCCGTATTTGACAGTTTACGTGAAATTTTAATATTATCGTGTAATAATATTAAAATTAATACGGACGGATAAGTTTTAACCAAGCATTGAAAAATCGGCCCTTACCTAAATTAAAACCTCCATGAATTATAATTAATTATAGTTATAATTAATTAATTATAATTATAGTTAATCGCAGTATCCAAAAACGTAAGTATACAAGATTGCCTTTCCAAGCGCAATTTTGTGTTATTTTCTTGTGTCTTTATTTGTATCATCACTACATAGTATAAAACAAAGTCGCTTTCCCTGTCCCTATGTCCCTTTGTACGCTTAAATCTTTGAAACTACGCAACGGATTTTGATGCGGTTTTTTTTAATAGATAGAGTGATTCAAGAGGAAGGTTTATATGTATAATAACATCCATTAAATAGTGGAAAAGTACTGTTATTTTTGAGGTTTCTAATGTGATGTCGTAAAAAATTACATTTTTTCCGCTTAAATTGGAAACGCAGGCTGAACCCTACGAGTTTTATCAAAATAATGTACTAAGTATTATACACATTGAAAAGTTCTACAGAAAAGTCCGCGATGGTATATGTCTATCTCTTATGGATAACCCACAATAACTTTTTTTTGTCATTTACTTTTTACGACAAATAATGGCTAATTTTCGATGCGATTTTAACCAATACAGCATTAATCCTTAACCAATTAAATACCTTGAATACATTGTTCATTTAATATAGATCTATATGGCCCCTTACACCGTATGATTTAAGTGAATATTTTCGAAGATATTACAGATTTAAAAATTGCGGGACGTAGCGTTTGCAGCGCTACAGGCCGGCCGCCCGGCTATCTACTTTATACCCGTGCGAAGCCGGAGCGGGACGCTATGTTTTTAATTTTTATATGTACAACATTCACAGTTTTTCTGTAGTGTATTTAGTATCAGCATTGCACCCGTGCGAAGCCGGGGCGGGTCGCTAGTTATCTATAATATAAAAATGAATCGCAAAATGTGTTGGTAAGCGCATAACTCGAGAACGGGTGGACCGATTTCGATAATTCTTTTTTTTATTATATTCCTTGAAGTACCAGGATGGTTCTTATGTAGAGAAAACATAAATATGTACCACGGGCGAAGCCGGGGCGGACCGCTAGTTGTGTATAAATATGTATCTACATATTTATTTGTGTCTGATAACATTTATAGACATCTGACATAATATTCTAAACATATTATAACTTATAGATCAGTTAAGTTCAGTAGAGCTTTCATTATCAAACCTTTTTAACTTCCCTCAACATATTTTCACAAAAAGTCCCGACCTTTACTATTACCACTTATAATAATTGAAAAGTTACGTCTGACTGATTTCCACCATTTCAAAATGGCCGCCAATTCTCAGTATTCCGCACATAACCATGTATTTGGTTCCCACAACGGTTTCCTCGTAACAGCTACATGACACCTTGCATCATGTTCAGTGGAAAGGGAAGGAAATCATGTATTGATTGTTTTGTCGAAGTTAAAAGGTTGATTTTAATACAGGTGAGGTTTTTAGACATATCTTTGTAATTGTTATCATCAGACCATATATGTTCCCACTGCTGTGTCAAGAGCCCCCTATCCTATGAGAGTTCAGGAGCCGTAATATGACCTATTATTTCCAGACGATTACGCATTAAATTGAATTGACTGACAAATTCGTATAATACCACTAGCGGTCCGCCCCGGCTTCGCCCGTGATACCTACATGTTTAAACTATCCTATCTCTCAAGTTGGATTGAACTGCACATGGTGTGCGAATTTTATTATAATCGGTTAAGTGGTTTAGGATTCCATTGAGGACAAACATTGTGACACGAGATTTATATATTATATTAAGATAATTAACCATGGCTGGTTATTGCGATCATAATATGAATTTGCCATTCAGTTCAATTCACGGCGTAATCTGTCTGGAAATAACGTCATAATACGGTCATAATACGGTCATAATACGGCCTCAGGTCAAAATTGTGAGCTAGTACCTACAAAGTGATATGTTTCACATATGTAAAGCGTTTGAATGCTTTAAAAACAAATATTAAACTAGTACAAAATGTCCACTCAGGCCAAAATACGGGTAATTAGAAAAAAGCGCTACATTTCCGCTTCATATACTTTGCTCGTATGCACTTTGCGTGATTTCAAAATTCCATGGAAAACCAATTTTCAAATGTCCAATTTTTTAAATATGCTGCATCCCTTGATGTTTCGGTATCAGTTATGTTATAAACATATAAATAAAATCACAAACTGCCTTCGTGAGAATATAAAACGCTTACAAAATGTTTATGAATGAACATTTTATCGAAATGCGGAATACACAGAAAGCAATCGTCGTGTGAATGGACGGACGGTTTAACCTACTTGTAAAAATACGCTTATCTTCAATTTATATTATGAAACTAGAATTTTGGCGTGGTTTTGTATGCGTTTTGGCATCGATAACGTATTTATGTTCTGTAGTGTCTGTTTCTTAATAATGGACTGCTCTACCAACCAATCTGCTATCTTATTTACAACTCTGCCTCGATAATTTAATTCTATTTTAATATATTTTATTATTTATGTAGGTACTACATGTACAATGTAAATATATTTCGTTGTATTCGGATTTATTGAAAAAATACAATTTCCGAACTCTGACGTTACATATATTAAAATTTAACTTCACCGGAATTAAATATGTATCTACAGTATTGCCTCTTATTAAAATTAATAATATTAAAATTTAAAAAATCAAGCTCTTGCTTTTACGTAGGTATAGTAAAAGTTATTTAAATATTAAAGTTAATTTTAGTTATCAATAATGTACAGATTTGCAATATAAAAACATATTTCGATTATTTTGTAATCCAACACGCTTGCATATCGCAAGGTGGTAATATTTTGCGTAACTCTTTGATATGTGAACCATGAGAAAGTTTTTATATCTACGTATGAAACAAAATAAATCATTGCTTTGTAAACGTATTTTATTTATTTACGATTTACGTCTTTTTAAATTATAAGGTCAAGTCGTAATTGAACTTGTGATGCAAAGACATACAAATTCATGAAATAGGTATTATTTATACTTAATTTTTTTGTTTCAATGAGTTATTTTATTCATTTTAAATTAACATTATAATACATTTACATTATTAGAAAGAAAGAAAGAAAGAACCCATTTATTCCAACACACACAACACACATATCAATTAATAGCATTGTAAATTATAAATAATAGGTAATAGAAAACATGAATTTATGTGTGGTTGTGTTGGTTGTTATTATTTATTGAATCGAGTAGGTATAATAATCGGTTCCTTCCCCGGGAGCCGTGGGTATCTTTGCAAGATTTCCCCACTATAAAAAAAAGGTGTAATAATTGGTCTAATCTTAGGGTCTAATAAAAAAAGGTATTCTCCTACACAGGGCCGCGCCGACCCCCGGCAGCGCCTGTGTGCGAAACCTATGAAGCGCCTCTTTTTTATAAAAATTCAATGCGCACCTTACACACACACACTTTCTATCAAATGATTGTTCATTTGTTTTGTTTTGCCTTAGCTATCTCGTTCGTTAAAATCGGGGAATACCCGTGACCCCACCCCCGGGCCCCGCTTGCGTCGCACGCATCGCATCGGGTTGCGTTCAGAAAGTCACTCATTCATATTTCATAAAATATAAAAATATAATATAAAAAAGACGGACACCGTTTTACGAACAAACAACGTGAAGCCACCGTAGTAAGCTAGCGATCGTGTAAAGACAATGAACACGCACACACTCTCACCATAGTAAGCTAGTCGGCCGCCATTACGTCGTGAACTACCGACTGATAAACAGTGTCACTGTTTCACAAAAAATATTTAAAATGCCGTCTTGCGTGGTTAAATGGTGTCGCAACAGTACAATTTAAAATAACAAAATTGTATTTACATTATTTCTTTTATGTTTTAATGACAAAGTTATTACGACAAAACTTATAGAAAAAAATACAGCCGCCATTGTCATCAGGACAGCTGTTGCCACTTGCCATAGTATTGCCATTATTTCAAAATTTCATTCTCCCAAAAGTCGGCGAGTTGATGTAAAGTCAATTAATTTTAAAATTACGATAAAATAATTTGATACAAAATGCAAATTTGTTTTTGCATTTTCTTCCCACAAAAACATGTATACCATGCTAACCCTTATATAACAACCATATTTAAATAATATTTAATAATAAATTTATATTTATTAATAATAAATATTATCACAGCCAATTCGACATCTGATAAAAGACAGTTAATTTGAAAATTTCAAGTGTATGTACATACTTAAATCGTATGAAGCATGTTTCCTATTTGTTTTTGTTTGGTTATAAACTGACATTTTATTTATTTAATTTTATTTATTTTAATAATAATTAAGGAGACATTACCTCTCCTCCCCCCAATATTGGTTGAACAAGTTTTCATACATTTTCCTTTGGTTTCACGTCCAGTGGTTGATTTGTCAAAGCCAAATAGAAATTGTATTTATGCATAGGTTCTAATAGTAAGAGTACACATAAAAAGTACCTATATCAAATTGAAAAATAAAAATACCAAAGTGTGGGATAATTTTATTGCATCTGGCAATCAACCTGGCACACACACATGGATGTGTCCACGATCTGTCGCCGCCATTACTAGGCTTCACTCAATGTTAAGGCGATACTCCGTCCATCTTTTTTTATACGTCCATTAATATAGGTACCTAACAAAAATAATTTAGGTGGCAGTGGCGGCGCGGCGCCCCTATTGTCTTGGCGCCTGTGTGCGCCGCACACTTCGCACACAGGGGCGGCGCGGCCCTGCTCCTACAAAAGGATTCTATAATTTTGTATTGTAAGTAAGTTAGCACACTCGCATAAGAAAATAAGATGAAAATTCAATGTTTATAAGTTGTATACCTACCTACATCTTACAAAATTAGGTTATTTACTCAGTAATCTACCTACTACCGTTATAGCGGCAGTACACATGGGGCCAACGTGTTGGGCCAACGTGTTGGGCAAAAATGAAGATTCCTGTTCACACATTGGCTTACTGATCATTCTGCATTGGCGCTTCAAAGATGGACGTAGTCCGTAGAAGTTCTTGCAGCCGCGGCAATTTATATAAACAGTGCGTTTAATTATTACGTACCTATATGTGCACCAATAACAATGAGTGTACACTCATTGTTCTGCCGTCTGCAATGATATCAATTTAATTTTAATTACCTATAAAACGAAACTTGAAATATTACGGACGGATGTACCTATTGATTGGTGATATTTGATCAATTAGCACAATTTAATCAAAATCATGCTCATTGTATATTGTTATTTAATTTTTAAGAACAAGTAACTGTTTCATACCTACTATTTTACTCATTTTATAAATATATTTTCTTTTTTTTTCGAAAATGTATGAAAGTGAGTTATGAAAACATCTAGAATAATATAATATAATAAATAGAAAATAAAACATCTAATTTATTGAGTCATAAGGTTTTTATTTTTGTGTAGTTCATGCCGTCGATTCCAAATTATTAAATTCCTTCATGTCGATACAATTCTACGAATTGTAAAACCTCATTGCTTGTCAACATCGGCGCCGCCATCGCTATCGGAACATGGAAACGTAAATTTCATTGACGCGCAACGATACTGTCTCCGCTGACGAGTAACAACAATCTGAACAAGACACCAACGTGTGAACGCTGTTTGCAGAGCGCGCCAAGATCCTTTGAAGTGTGCACAAAAAACCGACAACATTCGGTTGGCCTGCCAATATTGGCGCCAATTATGCTAATGAAGCCAACATACCGCCAAGTGGCTCTCTACACGTTGGCTCAACCCGTTGGCCCAACACGTTGGCCCAATGTGTACTGCCACCACATTTTCA
Source organism: Colias eurytheme (assembly GCA_907164685.1). NCBI lineage: Eukaryota > Metazoa > Arthropoda > Insecta > Lepidoptera > Pieridae > Colias > Colias eurytheme. The sequence goes on along the minus strand of CAJQZN010030364.1, from coordinate 20,336 downwards.
AACTTGATGTATTTCAATTGATACTTTTCGATATATGACATTTTAACTGTTAAAAAGAATCGATTTATAGTTTGCACTTTTTTTACTCGAAAGTCTTGTTAGTTGAGTTATGTATGCAACTGTTTCCAAAGTAAGTAAGTAGATCCTACCTATATAAAACTTTTTTACACTAGGTACACCGTACAAGATCTAAATAAATAAATATTCATGCTAAGATTTCCAATCCAATTCCAATCTCTTTTAATTATTAGGTATGTTTACTTTTTTCAGCACTTATATTTTATTCATGTAATGGAGATTGTACCTACTATAATATTTGTTTATATTAACACTTAGCAGGTTTATAACACTATGGAGTTCAACACAAGGGCCATTTTATACAAAAACATACTTACATAGCAATAAACAACAATACCGCCTGTATGGCGCCCATCAAAAATTATAACAATTGGACCGCCCATAGAGACAAAAGCGCGGCAAATATTGTTTTCTTATTAAATATGTAAACAATATTTTTATATGGCAAGCCGCTGTGTAAACAACGTAATCGATCTATTCGGAGTTCAATGAACGGTTGGTTTTTGATACTGGCAATATTTTATGTTTGCATTTTTAAATCAATAAAATTCTTTTGATTTTTTTTCACGATGTCAGAACAGGCTGGTATTTTTCATGCTTAGTTTTCATGTATTGGCTGTTTTATTTCAGCACATTTAAAATTAGAAGATAATATTATCTTGAGTTCTATAGAGAATTTTAAAATTTCCTGAATACTTAGGTATTATTTATTTTCATTTAGGTAGTACATAATTTTCATGACACATCTCTAGCAATTTTATAAATGTAACTACCCATAAAGATTAATTTGAATGTACCTATATTTGCAGGTTTAGAATTGTGCAAAATAAAATTTGACAAACTGTAATGTAAGTGCAGTTTCTTCTGCTTATGTCATAAAAGAAACATCCGCTCCAAATAATTCATATTATGATTCATTAAATAATTATAACCTTTGACTTTGCTACATTGAAATTCGTAATATACAGGAATTAGTAATTCGTTTTACTTAGCTTGATGTGATTTGTAAATATGTCTGTATATTCTATAACCATTCGTGTTTTCTGACAATTTTTTTACTCTTATATTATTTTTATCATTCTTCCCGTTTTCTATGAAACTTTAGCTAAAGATTTTTTAGCTTAAAAAGTGCCTTGTCCCAGTACACATCCTCTTTGAGACGAATTAAAAGATAAAAAATCGTAAAAAACTTACTGCAATCCGACCCACACCGCACCTGAGGAAATCTGCGTTCTGATTGGTCGAAATTCCCTAGAGGGTGAGTGTGCTGTGCTGTGACTGGTCGGTTCTCTAGGGGTGTATTCGGTGTCGAGTTACGCTTGTTAAATCGAGTGAGTTAGTACTTTGATACCGTTTACGGGATTAGATAATTCAAATTGCTACTTGTTAATTTGGTTTAATTTGGATGTTTGTTTTGCTATAGGGACATGATTGGAACTTAAAGCAAAATGATATGATAATAGATAGCAAAGATATAAATAGATGAATATTCTAGTTACGTACAGCTGAGTATGAAAATTTATCCAAATAATACCTATCTACAAAAAATCTAGACAAATAAGTTCAGTAGTTTTTTACATAAAAGAGTAATAAACACATCGATTTCAATTTTCAACCCTTTTTCATAATACCGGTGAACCAAGATTTATTTTGCGTAGGTAATTAATTATTAAATAGGTATGCCGTATAGGCATGAGTAGGTATATAATAAGTATATGAAATAATTTCAACAACAACCTTAAAAAATATTCCTTCATAAAAATATGTTCAGTACCAATTATTTTTTGTGCTCTAAAAGCCCAACAGAAACAGAAGCGACGGGCTATCAAAAAGATATAGATAAAGCATAGACATTTTTTCATCCCAATTCACTACAAATCCTTCTAAAGTATTCATACGTAAAGTAGCAACACTGGATTTAAAAAAAAAGTGCCACCTTTCAACACAGATCTGATAAATATTATCCCACGAACGAAAGTACATATTTGTTTATCTGTGATTGGCTTAACTTTTTTTTAAAGCCATTTGTTTTGGCGGTAATGATTTTGGGATGGATATTTTGTTTTTGTAGAAAGTATTATCCATTAGTCCACACAAAATTAGCGATATTTTATTACTTAAAGTAAGTATTTGGTTTTGTGGAAATAAATTATAAAAAAATATATTATCCAGTGCCGGTGCCATAGATAATAATATAATAATTTACAGTATGATGTACAATAAGGTTGGGTCGCCTATGGGAGTATTCAGAGAGAAAGCTTGAAACTTATAAGCGCCTATCGGCGCCTGTCATGTTCATATATTTTCCTGCGCGGGTTGACAGCACTGACAGGAAAATATATGAACATGACAAGCGCCGACAAGCGCCTACAAGTTTCAAGCTTTCTTTCTGAATACGCCCTAAGATCGGATGTGACATAAGATCGGATGCATGGAATAACTCGCAAACTAGGCAATATTCTCTACTGCTACCAACACTACTAGATCCGCCATTTTGTTCTGCCCCTCTCTTCACTCTGCGGCCGGCCAGCGACCAGACGGGACGTGTACACAGGTGATTCAGCAGAAAAGGTGTATTTTGTGGCGAAAATCGTCGATCCGATCTTACCTACAAAATTTTGATGGCTCATTGTGGAGCGTACTTTCATTGAAATAATGTAATTAATTATTTTGGGGCAGAATTAGCGAATCCTCTTTCCATCTGTATACTTTGATTACGCCTAGGACGTTCACAACCCAAGATCCGATCTTCCCTCCCAATGCCGAAGATCGGACCGAAGTTTAGCTCTTGACTGCGCCTTATGCAATAATGCGCAATAATTATTAACTTTTAATATATTTAACTATCCAATGATGCTATGACTATCAGACCTATTACAGGGTACATTTTCATTATTTAGTCCTAGAACACGGAGGATAAAAGTTTGAGAAACTTAATTAGGATGAGGAGGGAAGACCGGACTAAAAAAACGCAATAAAAAAAAAACTTCTTTGTCAAATTTTTTGAGGAATTTCCTGACTCAATCATTGATGCTCAATGTATGGACGTAAGTCCGGATGTTTTCCTAATGTTAACATTATTATTAAATGCATAGAAGTGAAGATACTACATAGTCCGATCTTCGGCCGAACTGTTATTTTCTTCACTATGGTAAGTCGAAAAAAGTCTGCTTTTTAGGCTCTAAATTTGCTTAGATAGATAGCATCTACGCAAACCAAAAAATTAGGGGTTAAACAATATTTTTTTGTCATCAATTTACAGTTGACCGCAACAGAAAAACGACATCGAATCATGAGAAATAAAATAAAAAATACAGTACGTATAAAATTTTCGGCATATGCGTCCGATCTTAGGCGACCCAACCTTACTGTAGTAGGTAGGTAGGTACTAATACTACAATTTACATGAACGTTGCATGCCATGGTGTAAATATAAATTAATCAAATATATGATAAATATTGCCATTGTAAATTAGTAACTATGCAGTAGTCTAAAATCAACGAGGTTTGAGAGAAACGTTTTAAATTTAATTTCCAATAGGTACAGTAGGTAAATGATGTTCCATAAAGGTTTTGAGCATAATTATTATAAGTCTATGAAATTAGACATAAAACTTCTCAATTAAAATATAATATTATTACACGCGTGATATGTTAACAAATAGACATCTCAATTAATGTCAAGTATGACGCCATTATTGAAGTCCCAGCAGGGATTAAATGTGCAATCTTGTAACATATTGGGCGACAAATTCTATCCATTTGTGGGATGAGAAAGGAGGGCTGTAACTTGTTTGTTCATTTTTTTTATTTTTCACAGATACTATAAAGTTATTTCAAGATTTAGGATTACAAACCATTTATTAAGTTAATAAAAGTTATTAAAAACAAGGGTTTTTATCGAATCCATTCCTAATTTTAAGCTTTCTTTAAAAGAAGTTATGCAGAGCGCGGCGTGCGCAGTAGATACTTTATATCTACCTACTATGCATTTAGTCTTGAGACTAAAATAAATTTACAATAAAATTATTACTGCCAAATCTCATCTCTTTTAAACAAATTTGTTATATTTATTACATTTGATATTTCACAATTACACTTATGAAATTGTACCTTGTGGATTTTAAAGTTGCAACCGATCTCCACGCACATCGCCAAGTGTGCACAAAATTCAACCATTGCGTATACCTAGTGTCAAACAACAATAGGGCTGTTCACTTCGCTCCCTAGTCTATTGTGTCCTTTGTTCAAATACTCGTAACTGCGGATTAACAGTGTCACGCCTTTGCCCCGGTCTATTAAAAAAAAAAACAAAATTCGAATAAACGTCAAACGCTGTGCAGCGCGGGCTTTGTTGAATGTCAAACTTCAGTTGACCACATTGAAATTTAGACCTTATGATGTTTGTATAGAATTGATTTTCAGTTGAGTTGTTGTAACCATTGATAAAATTACACATTTGCGCTATCGGATTTTTGAAAAAATTGTCCACAACTACAGATTAGCGCGGCTTAAACCAGCGTGGAATTTGTTTAGTAACACGGAAAAAGTCAAGAATAGGTAAGTATATTATCGCGATTTTGGCGGCAAAAAGTTGAGCAACCATGTGGGTTATAAAAACAAACAAAGCGGATGCTACAATAGACAAAAATATATAATAATTACTCACTGGCATGGACGTATAAAAAAAGACGGACGGTATATCGCCTAAACATTGAGTGAAGCCTAGTAATGGCGGCGAAACATCCATGTGTGTGTGCCATGTTGCCATGGCAACAGCTGTCCTGATGACAATGGCGGCTGTATTTTTTTCTATAAAATTTGCCGTAATAATTTTGTCATTAAAACATAAAAGAAATAACTTGCTTCCCTGTGGAATGTAATCCCTTGTGTTTTGTTATTTAAAATTGTACTGTTGGGACACCATTTAACCACGCAAGACGGCATTTTAAATATTTTTTGTGAAACAGTGACACAGTTAATCAGTCGGTAGTTCACGACGTAATGGCGGCCGACTAGCTTACTATTGTGAGAGTGTGTGCGTGTTTATTGTCATTACACGATCGCTAGCTTACTATGGTGGCTTCACGTTGTTTGTTCGTAATACGGCGTCCGTCTTTTTTTATACGTCCATGCTCACTGGATACAGGTTTTACGTTGTAGTTAACTAGGTATTTATCTGTGGTAATATTCTAAATTAGGTCTTAAATTTAAAAATATGTACAACATTTAAACTGCAAAAGGATATATAATTGCATTTTACAGTAAAAAAAATAAACTTTGACAATGTTGAATCTAACTGAAATTGTATTTAAATTTTCTCGTGTACTTTAAAGTTCAACTTTACCGAAAAATAACTTCTTAATATCTCTGGAAAGAAACCTTTAATTAGTATAAGAAAAAATAAATAACAACAGGTAAAAATCTCCAGACAAATCCGCGGTTAAACCTAGTATTGTCACTTGTCTTTGGTATGAAAGAGTAGTTAGTGTCAAATATCAAGATAAGCTTGCTAACTTGATATCACACCTACAATATGAGAAATAATATGACTCTGGGAACCCGTTAGTTTGATATTTGCTATCTGGACTCACATACTTTTTTCACGTGTCCTACTATCCTACTTCCTACTAATATTATAAATGCGAATGTTTGTGAGGATATGTATCTATGTGTGTGTTTGTAACTCTTTCAGGCAAATACTACGGAACCGATTACAATGAAATTAAGCACACATATAGAGGGTAACTTGGATTAACACATAGGAAAGGTTTTACCCCGGAAATACCACGGGAACGGGAACTATGCGGGTTTTCTTTGAAATCGCGGGCGAAACCGCGGGCGGAACGCTAGTTAATAAATGCTTCAAATGTATCAAATTATTCTACGCCACAGATAATATAATAGGTACATACTTTATAGTAGTAGCCAGTAGGAGACGTAGTATACTTACTTTATTTTTTTTTGAATTTTTTTTTATTAAATCGATACTACCAGCTAGAACAAGCAGTTTACTGCTGCAAATCTTATGTTTCAATTTTTGAAGTTTCGTTTTGTTACAGGATGTACCTACCTAACCTTCTTTTCTTATTTTGTTTTCACAAAGATTACATTTTTAACATCTATACATATAATAAATCTGTAGAAGGATCAATTCTGAACATTGAAAATATTGAAAAAATAAATAGTATTACTGGATCGATACCAAACCCAAATATGTGATTATAAAATTTTTTGTCTGTCTGTCTGTCTGTATATGCTGATATCACGTGAAAACTAACGGTTCGATTTCGTTGAAACTTGGTATAATTATACCTTATTATCCTGTTCATAAAATAAGATACTTTTTATCCTGAAAAAATTCGTGGAAAAAAATCTTAATTTTTCAGTTTTATCCATAGACGTTGTTCTGTAGAACCGTGAACACACGTTGCGTTAACGCAGTGGATTTTTTTTTTATAAGATATCATTGTCAGAGTTACTCAAAATGGAGAAATAAACCACCCACGCGAACACGGAGTACGGACATCCGCGCGGACGGAGTCGCGGGCAGAAGCTTATAGTAATTTAATATATTTTTCATCGAGTACATATAATAAAAATAACAAGTGTGGAAGGTACCTATAATTATATTTCTCTAGAAACCTATTAGGGTGCACTCACACACATCAGTCACCGTCACGGCACGTCACCGGACAGGATTAAAAAAAAATATGTATCAATAGTTCTAGTATGACTCTGTTCCCACACGACAGTCGCCGGCACGAAATCTATCAGTGACGTCTCCGGTCAGGCACGTCAAATAATCTTTCCATACATGTATCATACTTTTATCCCCACTCACCCGGTGCCGTCACGTCTCAGTTCAGTCAGCGTCGTGCTACCGTCAATTGCTACATGTTCTCTAGCGTGACACACGTCTAATCACTCACTAACCTGATGTATGTGTTCAATGATTCAGTCAAACCGGTGACGTGACTGACGGACAACATGACGGTGACTGGTGTTTGTGGATACGTACACAAACCGTCACCGATCAGTCATCGGTGACTTGACGGTGACTGATGTGTGTGAGTGCACCCTTAACGTTCAAACAATAATATAATACGGGCTACATGCTCCACTTGCTTTCGACATAGCGTGAAATGCAACTGTCAAAATGTCATTTTAATAATAGCTAAAATAACTAAGAATAACAATGACTTATTAATATTATTTAGTAAGTGATCGTTAGTCGTTACTAATATAAAAGAATAGGTACAAACTGACAAAATAAGTTTTTACATATACAGGGTGTCCTACTATAGCTATACTAAGCGCGAAGGGACTCGTAGTTTTGCATATACACTGATCACGTAAAAAATACTTAAACAACAAAATTGTTTGCTAAATTTTTCCTTAAAATCCATGTTTTCTTCTCTAGCTTCGCGCAGCCGGCATATACCGCTTCGCTAATGTGAGCATTGTCTATGAAAACATAATCAAACGATAGCTCACGTGTGGGTGGCAACTGGCAATGTAACTACCCCTTAGTTACATTAAGGCCTAAGGGGTGTACACATAGAGATTTATGAATAATTATTCATCTATTTGAAAAAAAATGCTTCTGGAAAACTATTACTTCATTTGAGCTTAGTATACCGACGGTGGGACATCCTGTATAGTATACACTTTACAGATACTTAAGTATACGTTTTGCATGACAAAATAATGAAAGCAATAATTTCTCTCCATTATCTAATATTAACCAATATCTATATTACAATCTTTTTTTTTGGTTTGTTTGCATCGATATTGAAAATATTTACCTATGTCTTATTACGATTTTAGTCATAAACTGTTAGAACGATATAAAAAAATCCAAGAAAATGTGAGGTTACATTTTCTATTTATTTTAAACTAGCTGTGCTCCGCGGTTTTAACCGATCCGCTCCAGTTGGCGATGCTCCTAGCGAGATGAATTATAATATAGCCTATAGCCTATCTCTATAGCCTTCCTCGATAAAATGGGCTATTTAGCACCGAAAGAATTTTTCAAATCGGACCAGTATTTCCCGAGATTAGCGCGTTCAAACAAACAAACTCTTCACTCTTCAGCTTTATAATATTAGTATAGATATGAGTCAATCTGAAGGATACTGAGACAAGAAACATTACTAGCTTTATCATTACTTAAATTATGTCATATTCCTAGGTCTTTATAAAGACCTAGGTAGGGACGTATTTAATCTATAGGTTTAAATAATAACTGTGGTATTATTACTTATAATCAACTTATTGGAAAATATTTATTGTTGAGGTGCACACTGCACTTTTTTACACTAAAAACAGATGTTACCTATCCTGGCAAAACCGTTTTTGTTTTTTTCACAAAATAACAACATCCGATCGTTAGACTTATTAGTGTAAAACTTCCAAATATTTCAAAATCACCCAAATTTTGACATTAAAATGACAAATTGTCAATAAAAAATGTCCGACACGAACTCTAACATCTAATAAGAATTTCAGCAATTTATTTTAAATAAAACCGGCCAAGTGCGAGTCGGGCTCGCGCACAAAGGGTTCCGTAGCAGCAAATATAATAAATTACAGTTAAATCAACCTATCTCAAAAACTATAAGAGATACTTTGATCAAACCAAAAATCGTTGAAAGAGTTAATTAGCATGCATCACCTCTATTTTTTTTAGAATTTTATACCCCGTAGTTATAAAAATAGAGGGGGGGGGGACATACTTTTTACGACTTTGAGAGCTGATATCTCAAAAACCGTTCACTTTAAGAAAAATGTTTTTTAGAAAACTTTATATCATTTTAAAAGACCTTTCCATTGATACCCCACACGGGTATGTACATCGAAAAAAAAAATTTCATCCCTCAGTTACATGTATGGGGGGCCCCACCCCCAATTCTTTTTTTTACTATTTAGTGTCATATTTTTGTAGCGGTTCATACAACACATATTCCCATCAAATTTCATCACTGTAGTACTTATAGTTTCCGAGTAAATCGGCTGTGACAGACGGACAGACGGACAGACGGACAGACGGACATGACGAAACTATAAGGGTTCCGTTTTTGCCATTTTGGCTACGGAACCCTAAAAATGGAAGCTTTTTATGTTACCTGACACCTCATTACGATAGTTGCATAAAATCTAATAATGTTGGAATGTATTGGATAAGCCTTATTATTTAAAACATACCTACATATTCTATGAAGAATTAGAAAAAGTAACAAGAAAATATAAAAATGCTTGAAAATTTACACACAGTAGAGTTCATGATAAAGTCATACAATACCTTCTTTATTTGTTGCTGGAAGCAAACATTATGTACATTACACATTTCGTATATCTCTCTTGAAATGAATAAATTAGGTATACACGTTCAAGATTTGATTTAGCTTTCATAACTGGGAATGAAACCCATACCAACGGCTATACAAGGTCCATGCGCTTATCTCAATAGCAACAATTACTCAGATACATAAATATTACAAATCTGAAGAAATTTTACTTTTGTTGGATCGAGCAACATTTTCAGCAGTTCAAATGAAGAATTATGAAAACAAGAAGACGTCTACCATTACGATTCAACGACCAACATAAGCGGACTGCGGAGCATCAATAAATAATTTGGAAAATCCAAAAGTGCACGCCTCATAATTTTTTTTTAATAAATATTTATTAATTATTATTTTTGTTTATTTAATAACAATTAAACCACATCGAATCAGACCCTGAAAAATGAAAGGGTTCTATTCCTGAGCATACTCAAGCGTAAGAGAAAAAAAAAGACTCGATTAGTAAAGTATTTCGGTCGCTATCGTGTTAACAAGAAAAAGGATCCGCACATACAGACACACGGACGTCCAAGACAGAACCTTTTTAAACTGTTTTTTAACTAGTTTAAATAACAAAAATGACATCAAAAATATCATGAACGTTAAAAATAGTGTTTTTTCTTAATATGTGTGGTTATGTATTATCTTACAAGTGCAATGTATGATACATAAAGACATTTTAAGTTTGAAAAATCAGATGTTTTGCGCGAAGTGACAGTAGTACCCACCTCAACGCTTCGCTTATGAGGCGTGCAAAAATATTGAAACATGAAAAAAAATACCTTGTAAGAGTAGACGAACCGGCTATGTTACATCGAGATAATATGTACTACGTACACATACTATCTCTATGCTATGTTACTATAAATTTCCAACAGTAAAAATCAATCGTATCCCTTCAGTTTATTTATGTACTGGCTGTGCCCCGCCGTTTACCCGCATTTCTCCACTCGTATTGCTTTTAGTGTGATGATATATACCCTTATAACCTCGATAAATGGGGTATCTAACAACGAAATAATTTTTCAAATTGAACCAGTAGTTCCTGAAATAAGCGCGTTCAAACAAACAAACTCTGCACCTTTATAATATTAGTGTAGATAAGTCATATCCACAATAAACGAATAAAGTGTCAAACATTTGTATGTCTCATCGCGGGGTTATTTTTTGTGGCAATAAATCAGTCACCCCGTGTAAAACTATCTGTTATTGCTTCGGGGTTAATTAGGTGACGCTAAAATTAGTGGCAAAGCTTGCACTTTTTAGTTTTTACCTAATTTAAAATAATTTAAATACTAGGTATGTAGTTACACTTTTTACGATATCTTTCGATATTTAAAGGGTACAAAACTTATTTTTATAAAAAATAAATATATAATTTTACCACGTTCTTTCAAATTCAATACACATACACACATAATACTTAAATACAGGAATATCAAGAAAATTCCAACAAAAACTTCAAAAACAATTCAATTAAGAACCGAACGAAATCAACCCCCTCTTATAAATCTCAATTTATCCAAACAACCCCTACAATTAAATATATTAGCTGCAAAAACACCCTTACACGCTTGTTACAACGTATGGCGGGAATCGCAAATTACACGGAAAATTACAATTAATTGTGTTGTTTTAATAAGGGTCAAAGAGTAGTCACTAGACAATGTTGTTCTTTGTTTATGTCTAAAATATAAAACGTTATTTCTACAATATTAGTTAGAAAGAAGATGCTATTGATTGCCAGTTAACTAATACTTTTTTACTTTGCCACTAATCTATACTAATATTATAAAGAGGAAAGGTTTGTATGTAGGTATGTATGTAATATGTATGTATGGTTTTCACGCATAAACTACTGGACCGATTTTGATGAAATTTGGCACAGATAACACTGGTCAACAATGATTTTGTTGCCCAGGATGTGAAAGTGGTTTCGAATAATTTAATGCATATTATATATAAAACTATTAATGGTTTTGGTAGATTGGCTCTAGTTTTTTTTTAATCCTTATTTTCTTATTAGACTCTAAAACGCACCATGAAATAGAAGGTATATTTGTTTAACATCATTTATTTATTACAAAGTTTTGTTTATTGTTTTGTTTTAGTTTTTGATTAATTAAAATGGATATAAAAATAGAGAAAAATCATTAAAACTTATGAAATAGTACAAAAAAATATATTTTATAAGCTTCTCTTCTATAGTTATTTTGGGGACAATCGTTTCTTAAGGACCATCAGCAAACTGCCATCAGTTGACGATCCCATCTACCCTGATACCTTTATTCCATAACTTTTAGTTATTCTTGGATGCGTTCTTCCTGTTTCTTACAGAAATTTCCCAGATTTACTAGAAATATATCCAGGCGACTGTGGGGAAAGTGTAGCTTTATGTTCATATCATTGCTCATAAAATATTGAGTTTTTCAACATCTGTTGCGCAATTTCTATATAGTTTGGTGCTTTAAATTTACCTTAAATTTACCAATACTATGCCTCTCCATAATTCATATTCAGCATAAGTTATTAATTTTGTTATTTTTTCATCTTTTATCAATTTTCGACACGTCCGTCCTGTAGGGCCGTCGGGTATTCTTCTCATACTTCTAGATTCCCTCAAAGGCCAAAATTCCCATTTTTATTAATTATTCCCAATGCATTTCCTTTGTTTGATCTCAATAATAAAAACATCAAGGGAATTTGGTGTATCCACTTTGCTGACCATTGTGCTACTCGGTTTCTTCAACTCAATATAAACCGAACAATTGTTGTTCATAAAAAATGATTTTTAGAGAAACTATTAATTATTCTCATATTCTACAGTCAGTTTTATAGAATAGGGTTATGTCTGAGCGAAGAAATGTGCAGAAAACATAATTCACCAAAAAAATAAACACTTGTTAGTAACCCGTATTCCAAAGAGCCGTAAGAAAATTAAACATATTAAAATCCACATTTAAAAAAAAAACTAGAGCCAATTGAATAATTTTAATGACTACATTCGCAAACTGGGTACTTGAAGTATATAAATCTGTAGCAATATCCAGGGCAACAACAAAAAATTGTTTTTTTGTTGAGCTGTGATAATCTTTAGACCTTGAGAAAGAACATAGACCTTTTATCGCGAAATATGTACCACGGGCGAAGCCGGGGCGGACCGCTAGTTACTAATAATAAGAAAGTGTTAAATAAGTTTTGAGGGGTCAATAATAATCAATAATAAAGTAATGATATGTCATTTGTCGAATTCTGATAAGTAGTTTAGAAGTTACGAGAGAACAGATGAACATACATACATACATAGCCTGTCAAAATCATAACCTTCCTTTTGCTTTGCCGTAGTCGGGTAAAAATAAATATCCACATTGTCTGCATGTTCTTGGTGAAATTAAATTTTAATAAGTGGAATGAAACCGCAATTAAATGTACAATATGACGTGTAATTGTATACAGTACTAGCGGTCCGCCCCGGCTTCGCCCGTGGTACATGTTTACGTTTTCTCTACATAAGAACCATCCTCGTACTTCAAGGAATATAATAAAAAAAGAATTATCGAAATTGGTTCAGCCGTTCTCGAGTTATGCGCTTACCAACACATTTTGCGATTCATTTTTATACAGGGTGTAATCGTTAAGTGTGCACAGGCGATTTTTCCGTAAGTATTACAGATAACAAAAAACTTTAAACTGATATCGAAAGTACTTAACCTAATGAGTAAAATGGCCGTAATAAAATATCCGGATATAAAAATATCCGGAAAATGTGTGAAAATGTCCGGAAAAAGCGTGGAAAATGCCACTTCAAATTTGCGAAGTAATTAAAGCAGAAAACCAAAAAAGAAAAAGAAAGCTAAAAATCTTTCATATTAAATGTATACGGGATATTCATATTTCTTCATACTTAATGTATGGGAGGGTTTAAAGATAATTTTTTTGATATTTCTCGATTTATTTTTAAAAATTTATTACGGCCATTTTACTCATTAGGTTAAGTACTTTCGATATCAGTTTAAAGTTTTTTGTTATCTGTAATACTTACGGAAAAATCGCCTGTGCACACTTAACGATTACACCCTGTATATAAGATTATTTAATTAAATGAAACTAAGTATTTGATTTTCCGTGTATTGATATTTTTTATCTACCTCATAATCTGATAGTTACTCCCTTCGCTCTGTTGATAACCTAATCCTTAGTTTTCCTTCCCACCAAACTAATTACTTCGGAAATTCCTTTGCTGTAACCGCTGTCAGACTTTGGAATTCTTTGCCATTAGCTGTAAGACGGGCTTCCTCTCTTAAGTCCTTTAAAAATCTTTTACACCAGCATTTTTTAAATATAGCATTTCCTGGATATTAACTGTAACTATTTATTTTATTTATTTATATTTATATACTTTATTTATTTATTATATATTTTATTAAATATTTTAATTATTTATATTATAGTTACTTTATTGTATTCTATTATGATTAATACAGGTTTCTCTAGATAACATAATAATAATATGTAATATATTATATTACTTCCTATTTTATTTTTATCTCATAATAATATATATATATATTTTTTTTTTCTTTTCTCTTTTACTTTTTCAGCCACCCGCGTTCCATTAATTATATGTATTATATATCTATCCTCTACCTTAGGTGGCCTGGAAGAAATCGCTTTTAAGCGATAAGGTCACCTTTTGTACTTCGCATCCAAACAGATATATATTATACTGTACATTGTAATATTAAATGGTGTGGTACAATAAATGATTAAATAAATAAAATAAATAAATAAATAAATCGAAATTTATCATCTGTAGGATTTTAAATTTTTTATCCCAAAAACGTGTAAGTTTATTGGCTCCCCTGAGGCCTAATTATGGATTAAATTGTGAGGGTTACAATATAACAAGTGTGAAGTGACCCTTTCCAATAATAAGATGTGTTAGTACCTAATAGTTTGGGTGTGTATAATATTATCTTTGGTGTTAGAGATTAATTTTGTTTTGTATTAGAGCAACTTTTGTCTCCGCAACTATTTTGTCTCTCCCATCTACTATGGGCTAGTAAGAAAGTGCGCGCACGTAGCGACGCAACTTCCCATAGAGTTGATGGGAGAGACAAAATAGTTGCGGAGATAAAAGTTGCTCTTGCGCGCTAGCTCTTAACAATCTCAAAGTGAAAACTACTGTTGTAGATGTCTCTATACTTTAAAATTCGACTCTGATTTGAATACAGTGGAATGAAGAGTATAATTCCAATTAGTTTGGCGCACGTTCACTAGATGGCGTTCAAATCAATAGAGTTTAGTGATGTGCTTATATAATTTTGGAGATCGATAAAATGTAAATTTCTGTGATAGTATCTTTTTGTTTTCTGTGATAGATCTATTTGTTTTTGATTCCGCAGTTATAAATATTATATTGAATGCAGGGTAGTAATTAGCTTTGTTACTGAAAATGTCTGATTTATCTTAGAAAGTTTAGTTATTCCATAGTTTTATATAAGTTATCTCGTTATTAGCACCTCAATAGGATTTTATTAAAATAAAGGAAAACTAGCAGGTATCAAATAACAACAAATAATTTCGACGTCATTTATTCATAAAGATAATTTCATAAATTAACGCACTAAATTACGATAATTTTTGAGATATGTCACTTATATTTATTCAGTGGTAAATGTTATATTCCAGGAATATGCATATATTGCTGTGTAGAATATAACTCGTCATAAAATTGGTGTTTTTTTGGAAATCACGAAGTTTCTGTTACCTTTAAAAGCTGTTGCATTATAACATCACCACTTTTTCACTATAATAATATAAATATATGCTTCAATTATGAACTGAAGTAAATCTTTAAGTACACTTTTGTACGATAACTTTTTTTAATCAAATCTCATATAATTTGTTGAAACCATGTTAGAATGGAGCACACAGACGAGATCATTCATATGAAATAGAAATACATTGTAGACCGTATGTTATTTAGTTATTTCGATTAATTTTTGCAAAATCTTTCAAAAGTAAAGATTTACCTCAGCTCATAATTGTAACATATAAAATTAATATAATAAGCTACAATACTTTAACGCTATTGTTATAAGATCAATGTTATTGGAAGACAAATCGTATGGCATATAATATTTTAGTATAATATTTATTTTTAATATAAATGCACCGATATGTATAACGCTAATAAACTCACGAGGGAACAGCTACGGGAATCCAATACAAAATATTAGGAAAATAGACATCTTATCTACTCGAAAATTTTTCAGAAAGTTTTTAGCTTAAGACAGAATTTTATATTATAAAAATTTTACCGGTGTTCCGTTACTAGACAAAATATCTCTCGTGCAATTGCAAGTGTTTATAATAAATACAATTTAGAGGATTTAAATAAGTATGTAGATAGATAAGTAAGTATGATTTTGAATACTACCTGTATTCAAAATCATAGCCAGAATTAAATTCACTTACATTGTTGTACACAAAATTTTTAATTACTATTTATGAATGGAACTAAATCTATAAATTACTGAACCTAAGCATAGACTATTGAACAAAATGAAAATTAAACTAAAAGGTGGACTCTTTCCTCTTCACAAATCACCACATTCCTAAGAATCTTGAGATTAATCCAGTAACAGACACCAGCGTTAAATTACACAGATCGTAAATCGAAACGATAGTGCAAGAATACAAAAAAGTGGCACGTGATTAGAAATACATTGAATAAAATTACGTTAGACGAGCTTGTATAAAATTCAAAAATACATAATAAAAGCAGAAGAATACGCGAAACTAAAGCCACTTTATACAGCAGAAAGCGTTAACGTGGAGAATTACAGACTAACTTACGCTAACCTCAAACAATACCGATCGAACAACGATCCAAAATAGTAACATACAACTTATTTGATTACACGAAAACGATATGTTAGAGTAATTGATGAGTATAAGGTATTTATTAAAGAAATAGCCCTCACAATAAGCTTACACACAGCAACCTTAACTAGCAAAACTTGGATACTAGTGTCTTCACTTACTCGTTAAACTAAATATAAATTTCTAAAGGAAATAGAAAAATATTTACAGAAACCGTGGAAGTAAATAGAGGTAGATAAATTAGAATCACATAATATTAGGCTTAATTTGCTTAATAATTTAATTAATGCAACCCACAGTTCTAGAGAAATGATTTTAGTTAAAGTATATTCCTTTTGCCTTTTATCATCATAAAGAAATGAATACTTGATACATATTATAAAGACAAATAGTTAAAACAAGTGGGGGTAGTTTTAATGAAAAAACTTACATATTAATATATTAACTCAAGAATACATCGAATTTATCAAAAACACACAAGTCACAACTAACGTGAAAAAGCAGTCAATAGTAAATTACCAGAAAATCCTTATGAATACTGTAACTTAGTATAAATATACAATATGTTAACACTACAAAAATATTCGCACTTTTGATTATTGGTACAGAACATCGAAAATTTCTATTATCTTTTTTTGTTGTTTGTACTTACCAACTGTAACGAATGTCTAATAGAATATTAATAATTATTATTGTTATTAATAAAATGGAACAACAGCTAAGAGCGAGGAAAATATCACAACATATTCCTAACGCCAATATCCCATACCAATAACCAAGTGCCAGTAATTTAAACAATTACACAACGCGCCAATAAATAATCGAATCAAAAAATGCCATTTCATTTCGTTCAATTATTGGCGCGGCCTATAATACTATACCGTAATTGATAATATTATAACCTACACTAGTGGAGCCAAGTTTTGCGCACAATACAACATCGATATCAGCCACTTTGTCGCAACGACGGCGCGTCGAATAAAAAAGTATTTATTGCTTGTACACGTAATATCATCAGTGTTCACTACACCGCAAACAATTTATAAAATAAATTATCATTTAATTACATATATCCCATAATTATAACTACGAACGTATGTTGATAAATTATATTGTGTATATTTATTATCGTGTGATATGTTTATATATTATACTGTGTTAAATAGTAACAAGGGAAACGCTATATTGACAATTACATGAAAAGTCAAAGCGATCGAGTATTTACGTAGTGCTTATACTATATTTTAAGAAGAATAAAAATTAATCTCTTTAAATTCAATAATCATTGACATCGAGGAAAAACCACAAAAACCAAACTCTGTCTAAATGCATATACGTAATGAATTTCCGTATTCATTTTTATACCGCACATATTGTATAGAACCAATAAAATTTCAACTTATAATAAAATCACTGCATAGATTCATCGGATGAGATTCAATAGATACTATCTCCAACAAATCGCTTTGACTTACTCATGAAACAATTATTTCAATCAAATAATACTGCTCTTAACCTAAGTCTATTTAATCGTCATTACACGCAACATTCCAATAGTTTTAACAAAAAACTTTCCAAACGCAATATCTACTTTAAAAGGGTCAAAATTGTGCGATTATATTTTTTGTTAATTCTATTAATATGCCGTGAACGGAAATAATCTATCCTATAGTTTTGCGGGAATACGAGAGGATTAAATACATTTTTACATTATTATCAACCATCAACAACGTTTTTAAACAACTATTTTATATATCTCTGATAAAATATTCCCTTACATAAGAGTTCGGCTACGAAATTTTTCGCATTTATATTTCGCTTCATTAATAAATACACGTGTAATATTCGCGTATAACATTTCCGAATTTCTATAACAATTCTAATTACTTGACGCAAACGCTATTTATCGATAGTCGATATATTCTTACATACATCACTAGACGTATAGTCTGTTCCAAAGTCACGTACGATCTGCTTTGGTACAAACTTTACACTACGCATTGCACATGCGGCAAAATACATGATAAAATATCGCATTTTGGATGTATTGAGTAATTGGCATACATTTTTGAGATCAATTTTTTATGAATGCGTTCTGATTTTAAAACGATTATACGATAAATAAAAACCAATAAATTATCGAGAATATTTAATAATTGAGATTCAAAATCGTTTTCATAAAACAAAATAAATTATGAAAATAATTATACTCAGATCTTAATAAAAAATCTAAATTTAAAAAAAATGACGAACGATAAGAAATCGAAATTTAAAAAAATTGATGACGAACAGTAAAACATAAATAAAATAATCAACCACAATTATTTTAGGTCACCACAAATGCCCCAAAAAATTGAAATTCGAATTCAACTTAAAAAAAACAGGCCACAAACAACGAAATTCGAAAAAAAAAACTCAGAACGCATTCAACCCCTTCATTCCATTGTGTCATATTGGACCTTTTTGACTTTCAAATACCGCCAAATCGCGTAGCCTACTAGCGTTCCCGCGGTTGCTATAGCCAGTGCTGAACCGACAGCGACTGGCGCGGTTTCCGAACGAGTTCTGTTAGCGTCAGAGCACTTCCATGGCGGGCCGAATAGACCGTCGCGTTTGAACATGAACGGTTGGAGACGCATTTGACGGAGGTACAGTTTTGCACGGTGCGCTGTGGTGGGGTTACTGAAAGGATTCGATTTAAATTAATTTTAGGTCACTTTAAATATAGTGGAGCTGGAAAAAGCGTGCTTAGGGACCATAAAGTAAATAATTCTGTATTTATGCTTATACAGAATTATTACATAGGTGTATATTATAATCTTCTAGCCAGCAATGGACTATTACCAATTCCTAAAGAATTGGTAAGTAGAATTGTATGTAAATACCTAGTCAATTAACAATCAAGGATAAAATCACCATCTGTTATTTTTTTAAATTCTCTAGTTTACAGATGTTTTTTGTTGTATTCTACTATCCAAGTAAGAATTTTGTAGAAAATTGTTGTTCAGAGAAATGTCTACGACGAAGAAAAATGTTTTGATAGTAGAACTGGTTGAATTAATTGAATGATCCAATAATATCCCACTATACGCAGAGCCGTAACTATACATAAACGGTCTTACTAGTCTGTGGTCTTACTAATAAAATGTTACCCATTCGCTTTGCAATGGATTAGTTATTGCAATAACCTGTCTTGTTTTTATGATTGACGTTTCATGTGAGCAAGAGCAGGACAAAGCTATGGTAGAAAATGGTAGAAATTTATCCATTGTTTAACTTTTTGTTAGTAAGGCCGTAAAAACTTACCTAGCATCTTCTTCCAGCAGTTCCACGATAGATTCATCAGGACAATCGAACGACTTGCCAACCGGAGTTGGAAACAATAACGCCCTGGGCCCAGTTGTGAGACTAACTCGTCGACCCTGCTTCGCTGCGTGTTCCAGTATTCGGGCACTCGAGTTGTATGTTAGTCGGATGCTGTCGACATACCAACGTTCGCCGCCTGGGGTCTGTAGGAGTCAAATAGTAAAGGTATAGTTGATTGACTGGGCTGAAGTTTGCACTACTGTCTTGCTCATGTAGGTAAATCTTATTACTGAGATCCAGTCGATATTTTATGTTTTATGCATCGATACGTCCTTAACTTACTCTTCGTTCATTTGTGCTATAGTAGACATTTTATGATGTACGCATCGACTAATATCAGTCCGGCCATTAAGAATGAATAGTATTGAAATTTTTGGTATTAAAGATAAGGCTCTATATTGCCATAAGACTTCAATGAAAAGAAGAAATGCCCATTTGCTTTTCCAGAAAGAAACTATTGTGAGTTTTGAGATATTTTTCGTTTTATGCTGTTTATCAAAATTTTTATGTCATGTGTTTTTCAATAAATAAATACATAGAATAATCAAAGAACATATCAAAGAAAAATCATTTAAATATATGTGACCTTTATAACTAACTAGCTTTCCGTCTGCGGCTTCGCCCGCGTTTTCAAAAAAAAACCCGCATAGTTCCCGT
>CAJQZN010030363.1:0-11842 GCA_907164685.1 Colias eurytheme | reverse complement strand
AGGAGTATGCAGACTAACATTGTGACACGAGAATTTTATATATAAGACTATATAATTAGGTACTTTTATATCAACGTAATACAAGGTTGAAATTCAAGCTCAAAATATCGTCGTTTGATGCTTCATTTTTACAAGCTCAAAATATTTATTGGTACCTAATTTCTCATAATAAAACCCGACATACGACTTAATCATATATTTTATACGTCCAAAAGTATAACAAAGAACTCAAAACTATCTTTAATAGTCGGAACAAGACATTAAATACCGCGCTTGAGTCGGGGAAAGCTTTTGATCTCCGTTGAAATACGAGTTCCAGCTTGGAACTCGAGTAATTCGAGTTAACACCCACTTATCTGCAGCTATACCTGCCCCCGTATCTAAGCAGTATTATTTGCAGTGTCGGAAAAGGTCAGTAGAAAAAACAACTACAACAAAAAATACCTCTTTTTCAATCGTAATATCACATAATTCACATTATAATATGAGATCAAAAAAAAATATATAAGTACATAAAAACCTAGTCTAATCAGTATTTTGCAAACAAAATAAGCCTACAATTTCAAAATGGTCAGAACATATAAACTTTTTGCACTTACTGTAGGCACTGTAGGGTTAAGGAATATTTATGCATCATTTTATAAATGCCCCTCCGCTCCTTTTGCCATTTTCTGAGATAAGCGCGTCCCAGAAAACAAACAATTCTTCAGCTTCGTAATCTATACATATAATAAATCTGTAGAAGGGTCAATTCTGTACATTGAAAATATTGAAAAAATAACTAGCAGGGGGTGTTACTGGATCGATACCAAACCCAAATATGTGATTAAAAAAATTTTTGTCTGTCTGTCTGTATGTGAAGACATCACGTGAAAACTAACGGTTCGATTTCGATGAAATTTGGTATAATTATACCTTATTATCCTGGGCGTAAAATAGGATACTTTTTATCCTAGAAAAATACGTAGAAAAAAAATTAATCTTAATTTTTCAGTTTTATCCATAGACGTTGTTCTGTAGAACCGCGAACACACGTTGGGTATTATTATAGGCCTAGCCGTATTTGGGTCCAATAGATATTTATAAGATGTCATTGTCAGAGTTACTCAAAATGGAGAAATAAACCATCCACGCGAAGACCGACATCCGCGCGGACGGAGTCGCGGGCGGAAGCTAGTAACTAATAATATATGCTGCAGCTTGCAGTTTCACATAATATATTTTAATCCGACAAGACTAGTTCTGTCGATATATTATTATAGTATTCTATACAGATATGTATCCTATATCTTAAAGCGCATACACGTAACTTCTTTACATAAACAACATTTTCAAATCAAAAAGAAGTCGTAAAATACAATGTAATATGTAAATTTTATAACAATATAAAGTAAATGAGCCACAAACTCGTAAATGTATCAACTTTGCCAATGGACTTTTATGTAAAATGTATTCCGTTTGCCAAAATTCGCTCCGCTTGATGGTAGATTTTTATTTTGCATACAGCGTAGTGATGGGCGATTATCGATAATCGTACGATAAATATCGACATTATTTTGTTGACGCTGCTCGTTAAATTCAATGTTATGTGTTGGACACGCATTGTAAGTGTAGCGATGGTAAATTTTCAAACATTATTTGGCAACTGTTACTAGCAATTTTGTATTCTTATAGCGTATGGATAAAGATTATTTTTGATGTTGGTATTTTTTTTATTTCTTAGTTTTTGTTTTACTATCCAGTGAAAATATTACTTTAGAACCGTGAAAAGAAAGAAATTGTGATTAAATTTAGTATATCATAATTATTGTATGTCACAGATTTGTATATTGTACAATACACGCTATCAACTGAACTGAATTTTCCAAATATTATTAGGTATTACAGTTATGTCGTAACCCAACGAACCGTTTCACAAAATGCGAAATACAAAGTATCATTACACAAGTTACCCTCAAACCGTTTCATAAGTGATATAACTATTACCGATATCGGTAATTTCGATTCACATCACTAGTTCGGTTCGCATCACTGGTCAGCTGAGGTCGCGCCGCCGGCTGCTACATCTTCAAATAAATGCTTAATCGTATGTAACATTTATTTGTTACTAGTGGCTTTTAGCTTCTTGGTATTAAAGATGGGACGCACGTGTAGTTATTCAAAATGGCGGTCGATTGGTCATAGAAGGATTATAATATTTAAGTGTGCGTTTAATTCGATAATTTGGAATGGATTGAAGATTTTTAAGGAAATGTATTGATAAATAAAATAAGTAAATAGTGATAGTCCAAGTAGTCCCGATAGCCTAATCAAAGCTCGTACTAAATATTTTTTTTATATTAATAATATATCTATTAATTATGTCAGATACCCATTCTCATTCTATACTTTTTATCGTAACGCGGCTGAAATTTTTGAATACTTCTTTTACATAAATCTATATTTAACCAATATTATTAAATAACAACATAAAAACATTATAAGATTGGTTAAAATGTTCATTAAATTATTATCGATGGTACATAACATCACTATTGCTCTATATTATTATAATTAAGCATTTATTTATTATTATTTATTTTATTATATTGCTCTATATTATTTAACATTAAAAATATTGAAGAATTTAATATGAACAACAGTTTTCAGAAATTTACTGAGCAAGATTTTTATTTCGTGGGAATGTAATACTTACACAATATTTAATTATTACTTGTAATAAATGTTATAAAGGTATTTTAATTAGTACAAGAACAAGCTTTTATTTAATTTTCATATTATTTGTTATAAACAGCTGAGAATTCGCTGTTTTCATATTCTGTTAATTAATTGTCTAGAAATGGAAGGTATAGCAAATTTTCATAAAAAATATACCAGTAAAAAAATTTAACAATTTAATAATTTTTCAAATCGAACCAGTGGTTCCCGAGATTAGCGTGTTCAAACTAACAAACTCTTCAGCTTTATAATACTTAGTAGTATAGGTATATCTCCTATTTTGAAGTCTACTAAACACATCATTTACTTGTAAAAAATAAACATTCTTTCTTTCTTTCTTTCTTCTTTCAAAACATAACGTGATTAGTAAGTTCTATAAAAAAAACAAATTAATGTAAAGTTGTGAATGCAATGAATCACTTCTCGCAAACAAAACAACCCGTGTAAAACTACCCTTGAATGTGTGTAACAAATCACCACGTGTGACTACGCCCGGCCCCTTGTACGTTTTCTGCGTTTTTATAGACTTGACTAGTAGTTTCCTGCAACTTTACATAATTTACATAATATAATATTATAAAGATGTTGATAGTACTTTTTAACCGACTTCAAAAAAAGGAGGAGGTTATCAATTCGGCCGGTATGTTTTTTTTTATGTATGTACACCGATTACTCCGTGGTTTCTGAACCGATTTACGTGATTCTTTTTTGTTCGATGCGGGATGGTGTCGAATTGGTCCCATAAAAATTTTATTCGGATAGGCCCAGTAGTTTTTATTTTATGAGCATTTTTGTCTGTATTTGTAAATGTTGCAAGTGCAAGTTTGAAGTCGGTTGTTTTTAACGCAGTTATTGACTTGTGGTAGTAGTGGTAAGTAGGTTTTATATGTACACTAGATTAGCTGTTTCCTGCGATTTCGCCCATGTTGATAGTTTTTTTTGCTAATAGTAATAGCACCGATTTTTTTTATAAAGGCTAACGCAACTAAATAGGAAAATTTTATTTCTAGATAAGTGCTTAAAATCTGCAGATACAGTCAAACACACAAATAGATGTGGCTTTTAATTTTTCTATAGTAATATTATTACACTGAATTCCGTTTGCGGGTTTAGTTCCCCGAAAACTATATTTTTGTAGTCTGTGGTCTGTGCATTAAGTGTCTATTATTTCTTTTGTGCTTACTTTTTTCATGTATTTCTAGTAGCGGAAGAAAGCCTGCTGATGTCATGAACACGTGTGCTCTAAGTACACTTGACGTTTGTTAGGGCTGTCAACAAACAAAAAAGATAATATTTTTCGTCGTTGAAACTATTTTTGTTGGCATTTCTGTGAACTGGCAGTTTTACACAATTTTTACCTCTTGTCAGTTTTTTATGTTCTGTCAGCAGTCGGGTTTAAGAATACATCATTGTATGTGTATTGGTTTTAGATTTTCATACACTTAAATATTGTAAAACAAAGTCTGTCTGCTGTTTCAGTTAAAATAAAAAAAAGACGTGTAGCACTCGGGGACTGCCGCGGTAAAGCTATTGCATGCTATGCCTTCAAGTGGGGAGCGTGAGGTTTTTTCGTTACGCAATTTCTGGATTCGGTCCCCGCGCTCAAGGCCCGCGATAGAAGCTATGCAATAGCTTAAAAATTTCCCTATTTTCATTCTACACATATTAATGTACATCCTAATACTATAAAGGCGAAAGTTTGTATGGATGTTTGTTACTCTTTCACGCAAATACTACTGAACCGATTACAATGAAATTAAGCACACATATAGAGGGTAACTTGGATTAACACATAGGATAGGTTTTATCCCGGAAATCCCACGGGAACGGGTTTTTCTTTGAAAACGCGGGCGAAGCCGCGGGTGGAAAGCTAGTAATTTATAAAGTTTTAGACAGCGTAGTTGAAGCCGCGGTTAAGCGGCGCAAGCTAGTTGAATGTAATCGATTTATTTACTTATCAGAGAATTAATTGATATTCTAATTTATGTTTTATCCCATTTCATTTGTACATAAATGTAATTTAATAATTAAATAGCAGAAATCAGAGCCACATCACTCATTTCAATTATAATTCTTTAAATCATTGAAGTCTTTTTCATCTTTTTCGCAATTTTGGCAAGAGCTTTAATTAGTGTGGACAAAGGGAAAGTGAACCAGCAGCAGGGAATGTGAAGAATATTAAATTAATTCACACTTTACGTCACGGGTCATAATTGCCAATTTCGGAATAGGGTTGTGAAAAGCGAGTTACAAGTTAAAAGAGGCAATAGTAACGTTCTCTTTCGTAGTCTCGCTTTTCTTGTGAAGTATTGGACGGATAGATTTCACATTTGTTTCAATGATGTAAAGTTTCTAGGTAGGTATATGAGAACGTCTAGTTTTCTATATTTAGGTACTTGTATTTTGGCTTTTAGCTCTGCTAACTATTGCATAAGTATCGGGGTGAGATATGGTAAAACAAAGTTTATGCATTAAGCTATAAAAGTATAAAACCTATAAAATTTATAGATTGATTGATTGACAATTTGATTATTTTTACGTTCTTCTTTTAATCAGTTGATTTTTTTTATTTATGCATATTATATTGAAGTTTTAGCTATAATTAAATATTCAAAATTTCGTTGTACTCTATCTATTTAATTTGATTCATGTATATAAGTTCGTTTCAACAAGTCAGTTATCAATTTGTATAACACTAAATTAGTTACTTAATCACAATATTGTGAAACATCTAAACGCCAACTAACCAATTACTATTTCCCAGAAACTCGCGTTTGACAACCCTAAGTTATTTCAAGGCGTAATTAGCTAAAGTGAGCTTCCTGACTTTACGCCTCACTAAATATACTTAATCAATGTTCGCGTACACTTTCAATAGAACGCGGTGGGAATTTGTATGACGATAAATATTTGTATGTCAAAACAACCTTGAGTGATGAGAAACAACGCCATAATGTGCCATAATGCAGGGATGGCAAAAAAAACCAAATAATTATTTTTAGGGTTCCGTACCGAAAGGGTAAAACGGGACCCTATTACTGAGACTTCGTTGTTTGTCTGTCTGTCTCCATATCTACTAAACCGTGATAGCTAGAAAGCCGAAAATTTCACGAATGATGTATTTCCGTTATCGCTAAAAGTAAAAAAAATCAATCAGTGTGATTAATTTATTGAATTTTACCAATGATATTTTAGGTAAGATAATATTATATAGGTAGGTTATGCCGCTCTGGGAGTGGCATGTCGAAACATGGCTAATTAGCCACATTATACTTCAGGTGTCTCATTTTCGCCTACCATTCGATGCCTTATTGTGTTGCGTTAGTGTGCCGTTTTCGAAGATCAAATTTTATGCTGGTAACTTATCTTTTGTTCGAGCGTTTAGGTCGTTGAGGAGCTAAAATTTCTAAGTAAAAATACTAATCCATTTGGAATAGGTAAGATGGTATTTAGATATGGAAGGAAATAAAATTGAAGTTCATTTTGTATCTATAACAAAATAACGGAATCTGTACTTTCAGGAAAGTAGGTATCCAAAGTATCAGATTTATTTTGATGGACTATCACTAAAATATAGCTTTTATTTTACACCTTTACTTGTAAGAAATTCACAATTGAATGATAATTCAAATGTTAATAATAATAAATTATTTGCACTTAACCACTTGATTATTTTTAAACGATATTTTTTTTAGTAAAGATAATATATATACTTAATATATATTCTTATGTATAAAAATGAATCGCAAAATGTGTTGGTAAGCGCATAACTCGAGAACGGATGAACCGATTTCGATAATTCTTTTTTTATTATATTCCTTGAAGTACGAGGATGGTTCTTATGTAGAGAAAACGTAAATATTATGTACCCCGGGCGAAGCCGGGGCGGACCGCTAGTTGATTAAAATTTTTCTATATTGCGTCTCATTCCATATTTCTCAAAATCGCAAATGAAATGTTTTCGTTACATATAATGTTTGTATGTATGTTTCACAATACATGTCACATGTTGACTAAAACTTTGTCAATCTCTTCGGTCATCGAAACACTAATTCTAAAGTAGGGATACAAACAAACAATGTGGCCAGCTAATAGATTGCTATTTGTGCTTGACAAACTTACTTGACAAACTTGCTTGACAAACTTGTTAGATATTTGGAATAGCCTAGTTTTGAGTTAGGCTTTGTTCTGATAGTCAGAACAAAGCCAGTCAGAACAAATAGGTTAGTTCGTAAGTGACGAATGAAATTCTATAAGAAATGTGTACATAATTTTATATGATATATGACTAAAACCATAACTAAAACCTTTAGAAAAAATATTTTAGAAATTAAATATATTTTTTTTATATGTAATTAACGAGCGGTCCGCCCCGGCTTCGCCCGTGGTACATGTACGTACGTTTTCTCTCCATAAGAACCATCCTCGTACTTCAAGGAATATTATAAAAAAAATTATTAACGAAATCGGTTCAGCCGTTCTCGAGTTATGCGCTTACCAACACATTTTGCGATTCTATGTTATATTATAAAGATAAGGCTGTTTATAATTTATGTCCACGGATCAATCCTAACTTAAAAATCGTTAACAATTAAACATTTGTTAATAAAGCGTCATTATTAATTAATTAATATATTACAAAGACTAATATAATATCGAGCAATAATAAAAAGTTACTTCATATTATTTTTTCATATACCTGCCGATTCTTAGAAAAATTTTATTCGACGTAGAATACCGGGAAACACCATAAAGTAAGAAATATCTCTTTTATACGAAAGATCTCAGCAAACATGTAATTATTTCACTTTTTATAATAATATACCAGGTATAATATAAATTATATTTCATTATAATTATGTTGATGTCAACATTTTCTACGGAACCATTGCAGGTTCTACAAAAGATTGTAAGTTTTTGCGACTGTAAAGCGATGAATTCATAAAAATATCTATAATTTATACGGAACCCTAAAACGGAATACGCTGATAAAGTCACGTCACTAACAGACGAAACCCACGTCTTTAACAAAGAGATTGTACAAAATTTATATATATGTATTTCACATATCCTCGTATTTATATTAACATCAGTATTTATTTTACCTCCTTTGATAATGCGGGACGGTTTAGTTCTGGGACAAAGCTTGTAAAATTTAGATATTTTAGTAAAACATACAAGACAAGCATACAGACAATATATATGTTGCGAGGTCCCCTATTATATAAGAAACATCAGTCATCAATACAAATGAATGTATGTCTATCTATTACGCAATTTGAATAGACCACAACACCATACGGTGTAGATAACATTTAGAACGATTGAAATAGTTGTCATTTAAAAAAATAATCAAGATTAAAAAGAGAAAAATCGTAGGAATTACACCAAAAAGTTTAGTAACAATAAATAACGTATTTTGAAGTGAAACTTCTTCAGGTGCGTTGTGATTTAAATTTCAAGGTCGCGTCATGGCAATACCATCACGTCATGGAAAAGGTGACGATTTTTTTAACTTTGAATATTGCCAAAGAACTTTCCCTTCTGACTCGGCGCACACGCTTTTTTTTATTGAACGCATTATTAAAGAAATACCAAACGTTTCTATATAATTTTCTAAACCAAATAATTACGATAAATGCGCCCTTTATCAAGCTTCATTCAATTTGTATTTCGCCTGTCTTTCAAGACAAAATACAATTACGCTACCAACCAAATTTTTGTTCTTTGAAAAATAACGCTCCCAGCCTTGTGAAAGCCGTTTATGTGCTAATAATGTGATTTTGAAGAATTTTTATTAAATAAACAACATTATTTTTATAATCTCTTTATAGACCTGGAAGTATTTTTTGCCTGATCTAGAAAATATGAAAATACAAAAACGTTTTAAATTGGTATTTAAACGAAACAAAAACTTATTAATTACTAGCGGTCCGCCCCGGCTTCGCCCGTGGTACATGTTTACGTTTTCTCTACATAAGAACCATCCTCGTACTTCAAGGAATATAATAAAAAAAGAATTATCGAAATCGGTTTAGCCGTTCTCGAGTTATGCGCTTACCAACACATTTTGCGATTCATTTTTATATATAAAGACTAGCAGTCTGCCCCGGCTTCGCCCGTGGTACATATTTACGTTTTCTCTACGTAAGAACCATCCTCGTACTTCAAGGAATATAATAAAAAAAGAATTAACGAAATCGGTTCAGCCGTTCTCAAGTTATGCGCTTACCAACACATTTTGGGATTCGTTTTTATATTATAGACTAGCGGTCCGCCCCGGCTTCGCCCGTGGTACATATTTACGTTTTCTCTACATAAAAACCATCCTCGTACTTCAAGGAATATAATAAAAAAAGAATTATCGAAATCGGTTCAGCCGTTCTCGAGTTATGCGCTTACCAACACATTTTGCGATTCATTTTTATATATAAAGATTATGTGTTGTCACAAGTGTTGTTTTGTCAATCATGAGAGACCTATATTTAACATTTTATAAAAAAAATTATTAGAAACATTCTTAGTAAAATATACAAATACAAGTTCCATTACGTCCAATTTATCAAAGGAAATGAAATAAAAATATTCTATCACCAACTGGCTAAACTAAATGTTAGTGAACTTAGCAGATCATTTTTAGCAGATCAACAAGAATGTGAGTTCTTATCGCGTGCAGTTGAGTTCTACCGTTCTACAGTTCCTGATACTTTTTAGAAATACTCGCGTAAAATGAAACACTAGAAAATTTATTTATGACACTAGAAAATATATTAATATATTTAATTAATTTATTTTATTATTATTTCATCACGCCGTAGCACCATGCCGTAGCAGCATGCCGTAGCATCATGCCGTAGCATCACGCCGTAGCATCACGCCTTAGTATCATGCCGTAGCATCATGCCGTAGCTTCATGCCGTAGCATCATGCCGTAGCATCATGCCTTAGCATCATGCCGTAGCATCATGCCGAAGCATCACGCCGTAGCATTACGCCGTAGCATCACACCGTAGCATCACGCCGTAGCATCATGCCGTAGCATCACGCCGTAGCATCATGCCGTAGCATCATGCCGTAGCATCACGCCGTAACATCATGCCGTAGCATCACATCGTAGCATCACGCCGTAGCATCACAGCGTAGCATCACGCCGTAACACATGCCGAAGCATTACGCCGTAGCATCACGCCGTAGCATCACAGCGTAGCATCACGCCGTAGCATCACGTCGTAGCATCACGTCGTAGCATCTTGTCGTAGCATTACGTCTTAGTATCACGTTAAGCCGGGTCCAGGTCGGGTTTTTTCAAATGTCGTTTTTTAAGGTAAAAACGCCAGAACTATTTCTAAAAAGTATCAGGAACTGTAGAACTCAACTGCACGCGATAAGAACTCACATTTTTTTTTGATCTGCTAAAAATGATCTGCTAAGTTCACTAACATCTAAACTAAGGGAATTTCTGTGAAAATTCGGAGAGTTCATTTTCACGTTCATTATGTTATAAATGTTAAAATCTTCTATCTATACCCTGGTAAAATTCCTTGGAAGGTCTAACATCGGACCAATAGACGCCTTAATCCTTGGTGTATGCCTTAATGCAGAAAAGGAGCGATTTTATTAGCTATTACTAGCGGTCCGCCCCGGCTTCGCCCGTGGTACATATGAAAAATAGATGTTGGCCGATTCTCAGACTTACCCGATATGCACAGAAAATTTCATGAGAATCGGTCCACCCGTTTCTGAGGAGTATGCAGACTAACATTGTGACACGAGAATTTTATATATAAGAGATTATGTTTTGTTACATAATTCCTACATATACATTGACTGACTGCGATACCAATATGAATATAGTTATAACGCAGTCTACCGTGTTTTGAGTAATCAAACAATAACATATTAATAAATGAAATACAGCGGAACCCTATACATCTTTCTAAAATGTAGCGTTGTCTTCACACTGCACTGTAAATGAAGCTCTGACACACGCTTGCTAAAAGAAACGCAACAAAGTACATAGTTTGTAGTACATACCTATTTTCTGCATTAGAATATCTCACCAAGGATTGTTTTATCTATGGTGTTGCATGTACAATACAGATTTTATAAATATGCAAATGACTGAATACTCCAGATTCCTTTCAATGGTAAGAAAACATAATTTTTATAAATTGTTACTGTAAATAATTTTCAATCAAGTATGTCTTTTGTTTTAGCAACAAACAACTAAGAACTTTTTAAATTTTATTTTTGAACGAATTTGTTTCGTATCACTTGTACCACACAACATTTTATAGTAGCGCGCCATCTGTGAGATATAGCTCGGAATGTTTTTTTCAGAGCTGAAACCTCTTTGGCGATCTTTGCTATAACGTAAGATTAGGTCCATTATGTACTTACAATGTTTTAGCATCAAGTGGGCAAAAAAAGACTAGTTAAAATTACGATTTAATTGCCTGAATATTCTTCATATTCACATCATGAAAACAATAAAACATCGTAAGGTCAATCAGAACATCCTTGTTATCTTATGCTTAACAAGCAATCCGCCCGTGGTTTCGCCCGCTATGTCCTAATAAATTATTACTAAACCTTCCTCGAGAATCAATCTATCAATTAAAAAAAACTGAATAGAAATTCAGTTGCGCCGTTTTAAAGATTCAAGCGTACATAGGGATAGCGACTTTGTTTTATACTATGTAGTGATAAGATAACGAGGACCTTTTTTCGATTTCTTTCAACGAAGCTCCAAATAATCCAATATCAATATACGTAATTAATCTATAGATGCATGGGCTAATTAGGCCATCGTTTCCTCTGACAAGGGCTCAATTATCCGCTAATTACGATAATCAATCTTCCTAACAGCCAATTGGCTCAAAAAACAAAGGCTCACTTTATCTCGCTTCACAATAAGGGCTTTTCCTAGTATATTTAATTTCCATTCAAATGTATGTACGGCGGATGGTTTATTGTTTCATTGGAAATATGGATTTTAATACTGAAAAGTCTTAAAATCCATATTTCCAATGGGAATTTTCCCAAACAATAATTCTTGATTACCAATATTACCATCCATATACAGGGTGTCCCAAAAAGTAGTGATGAACGAAAGCTGGGAGGT
>CAJQZN010030362.1:0-32175 GCA_907164685.1 Colias eurytheme | reverse complement strand
AGGAGTCCATTGAGGACAAACATTGTGACACGAGATTTATATATATATGTCTATTTACATGTACACACGTAAAATCGGTCAGTGGTAGGCTCAACAGGCTTCCCCTATGTCCTTTACCCTGGAATCCTTTTAAACTATGCTTTTAACTTACTTTACGCGACTAACCAGCTTACGAGCTTAGGTTTCTAAGCTTCGGATAGACATACAGTCGCTAAACTTTAAATGGGACATTGTGATTTCTTTGACACTATATTCAAAAGTATGAAAAGTAGGTATCGATAAGTGCTTTCATATTTTCTTAAGCTTAATTGTTATATTTCTTCATTGTTTTCTTACAACAACTATAAATTAAAGTAATACTGTGCTTTCTAAATTAAAGAAATATAGACAACTAAACACAATTAATGAAACACTTTCAATTAGCACTTTATCAAAATTAATTATTGTAACCTTCATTAAGGCATTTGCAAACATGCTATTTATAAAAAGAAGTACCTAGGTACCTAAAATTTATGAAATGTAAATAGAGTAAATTTTAAATACCTTCATTAAGGCATTTGCAAACATAAACATGCTATTTATAAAAGAAAAACCTAAAATTTAAGACATATTATACCTATATAATATGGACTAATAATTGTAAGTCTGTTAATGAATCTGACCAATCACCGAATACTGACCTTTACCTTTCGGTTGGTTAATTAGGGCTAATATACACCGAAGATTTCAGCCACAATTCACAAAGCCTCTTAGATGCTGAACCTTTGCTGAACTGACAACATTTAATCATTGGCCTAATTAATAGGAAGATATAGGTACCTAGGTACTTTTAAGTTTATTTCCTGCATTATTTATGTAAGGTCCATCAAATTTGTCCTTTTGTGGTGTTTAAGGAATGTGGTAGATACATCAGATCTGTTTCACTTATCGATTTTTGTTATTTTCAAAGAATAAGTAGATATTATTTCTATAACTTGCCAGACTGACAAATGCCAAGACACAAAGATTAAAAATAAAGTTTACAGACTAAGCTCTACTCATGCAGTCATGCACTGTATCTATGTATTTACTATTATGTATATTACATACTAGCTTCCGCCCGCGACTCCGTCCGCGCGGATGTCGGTCTTCGCGTGGATGGTTTATGTCTCCATTTTGAGTAACTCTGACTATGAGATCTTATAATTAATATCTATTGGACCTAAATACGGCTAGGCAATAATAATACGCAACGTGTGTTCGCGGTTCTATAGAACAACGTCTATGGATAAAACTGAAAAATTAAGATTTATTTTTTTCTACGTATTTTTCCAGGATAAAAAGTATCCTATTTTACGCCCAGGATAATAAGGTATAATTATACCAAGTTTCATCGAAATCGAACCGTTAGTTTTCACGTGATGTCTTCACATACAGACAGACAGACAGACAGACAAAAATTTTTTTAATCACATATTTGGGTTTAGTATCTATCCAGTAACACCCCCTGCTATTTATTTTTTCAATATTTTCAATGTACAGAATTGACTCTTCTACAGATTTATTATATGTATAGATTTATACCTAGTATTAGCTATTATTAACATATATTCCGCAGCTATGTAACATCGTAAGACACACATCACACGGCATTAACGCCTACAGCCGATGTCACTGTACAGTTGGGACTCCATCTATCAGAACGCAGTGACGCGACGCTTGTATGTATGCATGTACATGTATTAACGGTTTGGTTGTTTGTGAATTTTAAATAAGTATTGCCACCGTATTGCTGAAAATGTTAGTTGGTTTGTTTTGGTATTGTAAAAAGTGAAACAGAAATCGTAGCGATACTCATAAGGTAAGGTATTTAATGTGTAGCAATTTTTAATGTGTTTGTTTCCTGTGTGATACCTATGAATGAATATTTAACAGTACATTTTGTGAGTT
Source organism: Colias eurytheme (assembly GCA_907164685.1). Lineage (NCBI taxonomy): Eukaryota > Metazoa > Arthropoda > Insecta > Lepidoptera > Pieridae > Colias > Colias eurytheme. The sequence continues at coordinate 30,246 of CAJQZN010030362.1, read as the reverse complement.
CCATTTTTTTTAATAATTATAAAAAGGGAGTGCAAATATAATTATAATGTTCTACGTGCCTACGTGAAAAGTAACTTGTTCTACAACACTATTCTTTTTCTTTATTTGCAGCGTTCAAGCCAAACGAAATCGCGGGATCACATACAAGTACCTACCACAAATAATTATCCTACCTTGTGCATTCTTTTATTGCAAAATATAAAACATCATATCTCTCGAGTATCATAAAATAAATCCGCTGAAACGTAATCGAACATCTGACAAAATCAGTTTTACGCCGAAATAAACGATAATTAATATTCATATCGACGTTTACGACTTGCTATTATATTTTTGAACGCAACTTAACAAGGTACCTCGTTATACGGTTCAGAGGCGCGTCGGGAGGAATTAAATGTGTTGCAAATTGCCAACTGTTTTACTTTCCAATGCAACTTATAAGCTCGGCGGGATATTTATTAATAATAGCTTTTTCACCTCATGATTTTGTGTTGGTACTGCTGGACGTAGGGCTGAGGTCATTTACTTGACAAACATCGCCATATAATAGATATATCTATAATTTAGTTAGTACCCATTCTATAAAAACTAAACCATGGATATTGGTTCCTAGTCTTAGGAGATGAAGGATACGATTTATGTAAGATATTTATAAATCTATGCTATATAATTTTAAAGATGAATACCTATAAATTTTATATGTTACCTATATATTACAATTTACAATCAACTTTTAATGTTATTACCTACTTTTTTAAAACAACATTTTCTTAATTACATGTAGGTACCTATATGTATATTCAATATTATTTGTTTCATTTCTACAACTTTCTACTTCAACAATACGTACCTTTACAAAATTAACATTGTCCTAATTAATGTTACCGTTAAATTTTATAGTGAATTATAAGTTTTAGCCGCGGTAATAAATTATGTATATGAAATCATAAAGTTATAACCTGCCCCTAAGACGATTAAGGGTCGCGTCTCCACCCGCCTACGAAATTGGGAGCCAGACCCAAATAATTTTATTAAAGTTATGAAATTTTAATTGAATATTTAACATAGAAATGTGTCTATTGTAACAGTTGTGAAAATAGCGCTCTTTATTAAAATAATTCGATTGTTACTTTATGAAATTTAACCTATTTTAAGTTAAGGAAGAGCGGGTCCTCCTGACACAGGTTTTATCTTAAACTTACTAGGAGGGCCCTACTACTCCAAAGTGTGTAAAATTTAGAAACAAAATAAACAATTTTTATTTTAAAGTGAAACTTTTATTACATCGTCTCAAACTTTTTGGTCTGTGTAGCGCATGTCGCGTGTATCGCGGCTGCCGAGTAGGTATACCTACTCGGCAGCCGACCGTCACGCGACATGCGCTACACAAAGCAGTGTTCGGAACCGTTCGAACAGTTTCACTTTTACCGTGGTTTCATAAAACCACACAACATTTTTTTTATTTTTTTTATTTATGAAATACCTGTTCATTTCAATTCAATAAAACAGTGATAATTTTAATAAACATTATAATATCCTACGCAAAGCAAACAAGCCTATGTGGTTAACTTTTAAAAAGTAACACAAGCCAGCAGTATTCATACCACCAAAGGTAACTAAAAAAATAGATAATACAAAAGCATCGTTAGCAACCGTAATCATGAGAGAAGATATGAAAAACAGTCCCATACAAATACTGTGAAAAAGGAGGTATAGAATTTGATACGTCACTGGGCTTTTTCGTTTTACGAAGCTCACTAAAATCACGAAGGTAGCGACGAACAGATGGACGTACAGTAATCCGAATATAAATTCTACGAGGCCAGTTGTAGAATGTTCCAGATGTCCTTTGCTGGCTCCGAGAAGTAGCAGAACTGCCATGAAGAGTATCATTGGTAGAACTGAAGATACGGCTATGAGTATGAACGTCTTCCGTATTTGCACGCAATTGTAGCATGGTATTTCCTCGGAATCTTCTATAATCGTACCCATTTTAGTGAAAATATTTATTATTGAAGGTGTACAGAAATGACAGTATGTCGTGAAGCAGAAGATTGTAAGATCTGTCATTTACTGTCACTATCTTATAGACTACAGATTAAAAAGTAGGTTTCATATTTTTTTTTTATTGTTATATCGATGAAATGGGTCGTGCAAATATATCTTCTGCGGTCTGCCGTGGTAATAGAATATAAACGAAGTATTTTTTTAACTTATTTGCCTTGTGACTCAGATATAACTTTTAGCTTTCTGCTAACGAAATACTTTTCATGATGGGATCAGTAGGTACATCTGAAGTTTACCCAATACAAACATGCAAAGAACGAAACTTTGACACGTTTTATCAGTATAGGTATAGATAGTAAAAAATTAAATAGTATTTTCCCCTTTTGTTTCTATAGCTACCAGTCGTGACTTTTTGTATTAAAATCGTACGATTTTTCGTAAAAACGATAAGAACACCTGTACGCGGAAGAATCATACATGAGGCATTTTATCAGATTTAATCAACGATTTTTGAAAACAAATCGCTTTATAATCCCTCGATAAAATATTATGAAATAGTAATACAAATTCAAAACTCTAATTTTAAATATCTAACTCTAGTATTAGTTTACAGACTTTTACATTATTAAGGTTTTGATATTAGGTAATTTAGAATCTTATAGCTGCAAGCTTTCCGCGCGACTTCGGCTGCTTTGTAGAGAACTTAATAAATAGTATACTAAAACCTTCCTCAAGAACCACTCTATCTATAAAAATGAAACCACATGACTATCCGTTGCGTTGTTCTAAACATTTAAGCATACACCGCCGTACAGACAGCGACTTTGTTTTATACTATGTAGTGATACATCCCATATATTAGTTTTTATTAATCTACACTAGAACTATTCACTACAATTTTATTCCTTATAATTTTTATCTGCTTCCCAAAATTCTGTCACACAGCAATACAGAACGTAGTTGGCTCATAAATATTCAATGGGCCGAACTTTTGCACTAGCGTGTTCCAGTAACGAACGAACTAAAAATGAAGTCGTATTTTATAATTCATGCTGTAAAAATGGATAGAAGGCATGTATGAACATTTTTGAGTTACTATATAAATATTCATATTATTTTTTTTATAAAATCGGTAATAGTTATAGTAGTCAATAGCTACAATCTTCACCCACGTCTAAGTTATATGACCTGACTCTCGGACAATTTATTAGGTGGGTACAGCAGTAAATACATACCTACTAAAAGTTTTATTCCCTTTGGTTAAATAGTGAGAAAGCTTGAAAAATAGGAATGCTATATCATTAGAAACAATTACATAATTGTATATGTCACGGATGAATTATATACCTATATATTGATGCGGCTTGACGGAACACAGTGGGGTTTTGGTCGGTAGGAATCCGACATAACCCACGGCCCCTTCCCCGGAGGCCGTGGGTATCTATGCAAGATTTCCCCACTTAAAAAAAGGGCACATAACATCGACGCTTAATTAAAAGTTAAAACATAATGCAAAACTGTAACAAAACAACAATTGCGATACAAAATTGCACGCATTTAATTTTTTATCAGCATTAATAAAAATATCCATTCACATACATATAAATCGCCGAAATAACATTCTGCTATTGTGAAATAAAATCCGTCAGTTTTAATCGGAAATATTTTCGTTAAACACGCTCCGATAGGAAATAATTTCCGGATGTGTCGACAATTATATCGATACATTTAATACTGATAAACTGTGTACCGTTCCTTTTGTTCGTGTTAACTGCTTTACGTTTACGTTTTGTTCGTGTTAACTGTTTTTCGTGTTAACTTTAATGGTTATAATATTTATTTTTGGGTAGAAATATAATGATAGGCCATAGGGTATCAAGTTATGATTCAATTTTCTAAGTCATACCCATTGAGGTATTATTACTACGTATAGAGAGAACACCACGAACAAAATCTATGCGACAAGCGCGGCGGCTCGGGGCGGCTAGTGAGTCATACACTTTGGAGATATTCTGCCTCTTATTACTTACTAGCAATGCCCTGCGGTTTCACCCGCATAGATAGCGATATCGTGACAGTGAAAAGTCTACTATAGGTCGGACTATAGGTTTAATTTTTAATCACATGAAAATCACCTTCACCCCTTCCCGCACTACGCCTGCTACTACTATTTTCTGTAGATTGACACTTTTAAAAATTCGTTATATCTTTTGAATGGAATATCCAATTTTTTTTATTTAAAAAGTATTTTGCTGGTATTGAAACAGTCTATAATAAAACATCATTTAATGGGATAAGGATTAATATATGTGTATGGATAACATGGTTTGATTACTTTCGGCACTTCTATTTACTTTGAAAACGTAAAAAAGTTGTTGTAGTAACATAACTACTGAAGATGGACATATGGTATCGCGGACTTTATTGTAGATATTGATCCATTCTATAATACAGTAGAACATTTTTTTGTTCTATCTTCAATAGATTCCGCAGCGCACGCGATGACAGCATTTTTATTAAGGAATTTTTACACCTTGGGTTACATTATTGCATTTTTGGTAAGGATCTCTAATTTTTTTGAAAATGCAATATAGCCTATGTTGCTCAGTGAAGATGCAGCTTTCTAATGGTGAAAGAATTTTTGAAATCGGTCCAGTAGTTTATGCGTGAAAAGTGAAAACCATACATACATACATACATACATACTTACATAATTACAAACTTTTCCTCTTTATAATATTAGTATAGAAGTATAGATAAATTATAACCAATCAATGTAACAAAAAATAATTGGTTTGAGACGATTCTCGTGAGAGCTCTAACTCGTGTTACAAATAGTGTGGTAGCGATGTACGTAGTACATAGTAACTCAACGGTCATACCTAAATACAAAAACGTTTTAATAAGAGCTTTTAATTTCGTGAACGTATCCATGGTGTGGCGCTAGGTGCTTTTCAAATGGCGCTATCAACAGGTTCAGATATTTCAGAGATATCTCAGTGAAACTTAGATAATTATCTGCTTAATGGCTGGTGTACAGAATAATATGTTTTCCTGCGAATCCCCTTTTTACTTGAACAGTCTTAAATCATAATCAAAAGACGATTAAACATTACACGCGTTCAAATGAGCATTGCAGTACTTATACCACAAAAGCAAGAAAAGTATTATCGATGAACGATTTAGCTCCAATTTTCCTACTACAGAATAGCGCTACGAACAAAATTGTTTACTAATTGAACAATACATAGTTCATACACCAAATATGAAGAGGTTTCTAACGAGCCATGTTGCTATAACGATTGTACATCTTATAACTTTCGTTTCTAGTTAAAACTTGTGTTCTGTATTGTCAGATATGGAGTAATTGCTGTTCATGTTTTGGTTACAAGGGGCTACTAGACTTTAGTATTAATAGGTATACCTACTTGTAACATTCTATATAATTGAAAGTTAATTAATACTTCTCGACTTCTCTTTTCTTAGTTATCACATAATTATGAAAACTTTAAATTAAAATTCGGCTTCTTTCTTAATTATCAATTGATGGTATGTTCTTGCTCCATATTTATAGAGTAGTACCCGTAGAGTGAACGGGTACCTTCTAGGGAAGCGCGCTCCATCATAGGCCACATCTCAGCTTATCATCAGGCGAGGTCATGGTCAAGCGCTTCCCTATCATACAATAAAAAAATAGCTTTTAATCTAGAAAGAATTGCAGAAAAACCTTAGCAAATGTCATACGAGTTTCCAGTAAAAAACGTAACAACGAGCGAATGAATCTACGTATGAAAAACCACAAAACAGTATTCCCTACTATTCTAAGCTATACCCAAATAGCACAGAAAACACGCATATGCATCTCCATGATTGAATATCATACAGATCATAGAAATACGAGTAACAATAGTACTACAGTACTATAGAACTATTTACCTATGTTGAGCTTAGCAAATTACTCACGTTCGCTTCACAAAGCGCACATTATTGAAATGAGTGCATCACTGTAGATACTAGTTGACAAAGGGATAGTAACTTGATACAGATGTTTAGGATATTATACGTTAATGTATTAATTGGAACTGTAACACGATTACTAACAAACATTAATCTATATATTATATATCGGTCAATTAAGGAAAGCTGGCATGTTCACAGTACTCACACTTATGCAATTTCACTTACAGTATGTTCAAAAATAAATGCGACTCTAGTTTCATTTTAGACTTGAATTGTAAAATGGGTGCGTTGTAGATAAATATATGCAAATATAATTATGAAAGCTCTCATAATTTACCTGTAAAATTATAATTTAAAAGTAAATCAATTGATGAAGTTAATTATTTATTCTAATAATAATCAATTGGATAAAAGTATTAATAATTATTCAATTATCAAATAATAATTAAATTTCAGGTCATAAAAACAATACAAATAACACGTGCGCTCACTCCCAACATACACCAGGGCCAATCCCTTCCAAAATGATAAAAACCTAAAAAAATAGTAGTAGGATGAAACCCATTAGAAAAGGAGGAGAATGTGATAAAAATTAAAGGAAAAATAAATTACAGACAATCCGAGTTCGGGAAGGGGGAGGGGGGAGCTTTTAAGGCTAAAAAATGGTTTCTCTTGATTTCCAACAAAACTACAAGTCCTATGGAAAAAAGTTCAATGGCAAAGTTGTAGGTAATAAAAAGTACAAAAGTTGTACTTTTGTATTAACAATTTTTTCACATAACCTCAAAATTTAGGTGAAATATTCAAAAAACCAAGTTATTGGTTTTTTATTACTTTTTCAAAAAAAAATTTTTTTCTACTATATTTGGTGAAAAGTTACCTTATTGTGTCTCAAATACACTGTAATTTATTTTATATTTTATATATATTAGTAAAATAGTCTATAATTCTTCCATTTACTGTATCACAAAATTCTTCATAGATTTTTAGATATTCGTACTACACCAATTACATCACCCTGTATTTATAAACAATTGCAAAATATGACACATACATAGGCCGGGAGATACTGACACAAAATTTCGGGTCATTTGTAACAGAATGGCGGTTCTACAGAGGTCTTATTACGCAATGACTAAAAGAAAAATGATGGTCAGAACGCTCGTACCGGCGGACTAGTTGCGTGGGCGTTAGTCGAACTCGTCGGATAAATAGCGAAAGTCAAACGATTTGTAACACAAAAATTTTAGAATTTACCGATAGCCCATAAAAAAGATGTAGGCGGTAGTGTCATGCCATACTTTTCCGGTGTAACTTACAGCCCCCCATACCGACGCGATGCGTTGATTTAAAAAAAACAATTCAACCATTTGTACCAGGCTAACTTTTGCACAGGTAATCATCATCGTGCAGACATTTACGAAAATCGCCATGCCATACTTTTCGGACGATTCCAAATGGCCACCATACCGCCGAAAATCTGCAAAAAAAAATTTTTTTTCGCCAAACAATTTGTACCAGTATTGCATTTGGATTTTTGGAGAGTATTTGATAAAATGTGACCATTATTATATTTGCCATACTTCTAGTAGGGGGAAAAAGTGCTGTCATACTTCAAAAATTAATTTATTCGTCACGTTTCAAAAATACGACTGTACAATACGTAAAATAATTTTTTACAGTATGGGATCATTATATTCTGTTTGTTTGTATACAATTCTACCTAGAAAAAAATATCGCAGAATGCAAACATGGGGCGGATGATTGTAAGACTTAACACGTTGACTGCGGCACAGATATATCTGTACTTTCCATTACTGCGTTACGGGTCGTTTTAAACCTTGTCCTATACCAGAGATTGTGGCGGCACGAGGCATATTAAACCCCACCGCCCGTAGGAGATCAAAATCCTTTTTTTGGCGCCAAATAAGACAAAGTGTGCGGCTTTTGTCGTGATTATTATTAACAATGAGTTCATTAACCTAAATCTACCGTCGCCCGTGGTTAGATTAGTTAGTTTAGATTCTATGGGTAAAATAAAATGTGGGGTCTGATGTACCCCATACCGCACTGAACGATAGCAGTTTTTCATATAATTTAGTGATGGGAAAAGAAATATCGACTTTATTTAATTGTATTTATTTATCAAACTTATGGATGTTTTTCATTAAAACAGGCCAAGCAATAATATTTTTTCAGATTTCAGATTTTAGAGTTTCACCACCCGGTTTTTCTTCATCTTCCTCCTTGATTAACTTTTTTCGGCAAATTTTCGACATAATCGGCAGCAGTCGTAATTCGTCGCGTGCTCAGTCTCGAATGTGTTGCACAACACTAACCGCGTGAAGCTAGCTTAGGGTGCGGTACGAGGTTCGCGGGGTACGAGGTGTTCGCAACCTCGTTCCACACTGTGTTAGAATTTTTATTAGTTCAGTGCGGCACGAGGTCTAAGAAACCCGGTATTAAGGTCGGTATACCATTGAACTAGGAATCAATAGCACATCTCAGATATATAGATATCACTTTCCTACACTGAACCAGATGGCAGTTATGCCTCCCGCACGACAGAGAAGTTTAAGTTTTTTCCTACCGCTATAACGACGAGACACGGACAGGGTGTTTCAAGCCCTGTTTCGCAGCTAACGTGTTAAGCCAAGACGTAAAAAAAATGAAAAGAATTGGCTATTTGTACCAGTACGGCATTTTTGGAAAGTATATGATGCATCGTGACCATTATTATATTTGCCATACTTTTAATAGAGGGAAAAATTAGTGCCATACTGCTACAAATCGTTCAAACTACGAATAAAATCTTACAATAAGAAAAAAATCTTATACACATTCGTCACCTCCCACAGGTATGGCATTATCACACTTCTATTTTTAATCATTCAGGAGTTGTTGAAAAAAAATGTAGGGTGGTACAAATCGTTCGGCGAGAAAAAAAAATTTAAAAATTTGCAGATTTTCCGCGGTATGGCGACCATTTGGAATCGTCCGAAAAGTATGGCATGGCGATTTTAGTAAATGGCTGCACGACGATGGTTACCTGTGCAAAAGTTAGCCCGGTACAAATGGTTGAATTGTTTTTTTTTAAATCAACGCATTCACGTCGGTATAGCGGACTGTAAGTCACATAGTCAAAGTATGGCATGACACTACCGCCTACATCTTTTTTAAGGGCTATCGGTAAATTCTAAAATTTTTGTGTTACAAATCGTTGGACTTTCGCTATTTATCCGACGAGTGTGACTAACGCCCACGCGACTAGTCCGCCGGTACCAGCGTTCTGACCATCATTTTTCTTTTTGTCATTGCGTACTAAGACCCCTCTAGACCGCCATCCTGTTACAAATGACCCGAAATTTTGTGTCAGTATCTCCCGGCCTAACATGTGCAATGTGTAAATGTGTTGACGTTCCAGCTCTTCTTAATATACCTATACCTATCTTCTCTTATATATAAAATTCTCGTGTCACAATGTTAGTCTGCATACTCCTCCGAAACGGGTGGACCGATTCTCATGAAATTTTCTGTGCATATCGGGTAAGTCTGAGAATCAGCCAACATCTATTTTTCATATGTACCACGGGCGAAGCCGGGGCGGACCGCTAGTATACCTATATAAAACGCAAAGGTGACTGATATAGTGATCTATCAACGCACAGCCCAAACCACTGGACGTATCGGGCTGAAATTTGGCATGCAGGTAGATGTTAGGACGTAGGCATCCGCTAAGAAAGGATTTCCCGAAATTATTGCGGGAACGGGGAAACACGGGGATGCACGTACAAAGTCGTGGGCGGAAGCTAGTTTTAAATATAATTAATAGAACTTTCTTAAACGCTGTCTTCATAATTCATATATACCTTTTCATCCATCACGACCTGAATCCGTAAAAAACAAATGCTGTAATTTTTAACTAAAGTGTGACATTATCATTGTATATTTTATCATCAATTTGCTATTATAATTTTCCACACCCGATCTAAAAGTTACCAACGCAAAAACCAACTCTAGCACATTTACTCGTTACCTATTTCGTTTTAAGCTGTAAAATTTAAATTAATTACCCATTAAATCAACTTGCGTGTTAAACTTAATATTAATCAAATATGTCCCGATGTTCATCAATCAATTTCAATCAGCCGTGCCAAATATTTTGAAGCGAAAACTGTTCGCGAAATGTAAACATGTTAGTGTAAAATATATTATCAGTAGTTATTTAAATAATAAACATGGTAAAAAAGAACAAAAAAAAACTCATTAAATCATACAGTAAGTGTCACCGATCCTTGATAAGTGTAAACAGTTTGGATTAAATCTGTCTAAAGTATGGGTCTAAAGAAGTCGGTAATATACAAACATATAGGTGAAACTAAAAAAACTGTACGTGTTAATAAAGGGAATTGTAACTTGATATTACTTACATTAGTAGCAAATACGAGTAGATTTGTTGGGATATCTTACCTGAAAATAAAAACAAGGATATAAGTTTAATATACAAATAATGATTATAAATAATGTTCGTATACTTTCATATCAATTATCAAGTCAATATTCATTCTTCGCAGAAAGATTAAAAAATATCACTTATATTAAATGTATAATATTAAATACCTATAAAACCTACACAACGTGGGAAAAACGTGATTTCTAATGTATATGGCTTATTTTTTAAAACTATCGTTTACTCGTGGTCCATGTAATATTGGATACAATTTCACTTATTCTTATATATATAAAAATGAATCGCAAAATGTGTTGGTAAGCGCATAACTCGAGAACGGCTGAACCGATTTCGATAATTCTTTTTTTATTATATTCCTTGAAGTACGAGGATGGTTCTTATGTAGAGAAAACGTAAATATTATGTACCACGAGCGAAGCCGGGGCGGACCGCTAGTATACTATAAAATTACATGTCATGTAGTAACTAGTAAAGTGAAGTCCCGTGTCCCCGTAGTGGGGTAAGGGGCAGATGCATTATTCATACATCTGTTTCACTGATCGATTTTCTTTAGGGACAAGTAGGTGATCAGCCTTCTGTGTCCTGCCAGACCGAGACATTTTTTTTTCTTCGTCTCCACCGGGAATCGAACCCAGGACCCCTCGGTTCTACGCTCACGCGTCAACCACTGTACCAAGGAGGCGGTCTCCTAGTAACTAGTGAACTGATTAAAATAAAAGATAAATAATACCAAAGATTACTCTGGAAAAACAAAATTCTACTATCATTATAAACTCAAGTCTGTAAGAGCTGAGGATTTTTTATTCAGTTGTATTTTTAACTGTATTTTGTCACGAAATATCCTTTATATTAAATTCGTAAACAATCATATATATAATCCTTATCGGATATAAAGTAAAGCAATCGGCTAGTCATCTTATAGTATTATCGTAATTATTTAATCCCAAAAAGCAAACAACTTATTATTGTAGCGATGTCAAAGCTAATGAGTGACGTCACGATTAACGCAATCACGAATTATCCGATATGGCTGCATCAATGGGAGTGATTTTCGTCACAATTGAGAGGATTCTAGGCTTTAATAACACTTACGAATTATTGGGCCATTTTATGTGAGAGAAGCGGGTTAAATTGTGTAGGTGATTTGAGTACTTAATTGTAAACATATGACCATTAAAATATAAGTTTTGATATTTTTGGCTAAAACAATTGCGTCCTTACTATACGTATATTTATAGTTTTCATTTCGTATACAATTTTCCGTCCTCTTATTCACTGTTCAAGTCTTGTATTCGCACAAAAACATAATTTAGACATACAGTTACCTATTAAAAATAAAAAAGAAAATGGCGGACAGGATTGCTTTCGTATGTATAGTTTTAAATTATGAATTCATATTAGCCACAATCGTCTCTTTTATACAAGAAATTATATTCTTTTCTCGCCGTTATATAATTACGATATCTTATTATTAAATAATGATGTGGAAACAACTTCTGTTTTATCTAATTAAATTTTGTTCGTTTTATCTAATCCTATCTATATCATAAAATAGTTCGCTATAATATTTTAAATAACAAAAACAATAGAGCTTAGTTTAAAAATAATAATTAATATTAATTGTTTTATTGCCTATGTTTTTGCTATTATCTAAATCTTTTAGGTACAATAAATAAATTTGGAAACATTGACAGGATATACTCAGATTATAAGAAGGGAACACGTGAAGAACACCTATCTATCATGTTTCATTGATATAAACGAATAGAATAATGTTGACAAAATTACAAAATATGAGGCGTGTTATAGAAAAAAATTACTATTATAGGCTAATCGACGATTTTCTTTATAATTGAATAGCTGCTTTTCTTAGAAAGAAATAGCTGCCTCAGCGTTTGTAGAAGTTATGATATTATAAATAATGTCACAGGTTAGGTACCTACCTGGGTAAGAATACAGGAAGGACCATATTTTAGAATCGTAGGAACGTGATGCGCAAACTACAAATAAAAAAAATCTGAATTTGTATAAAGATGAGAATATTATTGTTTGAGTAAAGATATCAATGGTAGGTATCTAAACTTCTATCTTTATGTTGGCCCAAGCCTAGCTAGGGCCAACATAAAGATTTAATCGTAAATTAGTTTAATGATTTTATCTTTCAGCAAATACAATTTTAGTCAACGAAAAGAACGAAAGAAACGAAACTTGTCTTTTTGCAAAAGTTGAAAGCTATACCGTAATTTTTTACTCAACTGACCTTTAAACAAATAAATAAATCGTAAACAGCCTGTACAATATTTTGGACTTTTATTTCAACTAAAATTTTGAATGAAATAATATTACAAGCCTTAAGCCAGGACGTATTAGAAAACGATAACACAAATGAGGATAACAAAACGTAAAGATAAACAAATTTGCGTATCAAATTAAAAAGATACCACGTTCAAACCCAACACTAGTAAACGACCGTGACTTTCAACGGTTCATGTAATCAGTTACACACAAAAATCACTGATTAGGTATTAAAATATAATTACTAACGAACAAAACACGAACGTAATGATAAATCTTGCGATCTTTAAATTAGTTTCGGATTAAGATAAGGGTTTTTTATAAAAACATAACGTATTAGGGAGAGGCGACAAACGTAAAAAAATTATGGTCCGTGGTTTAGCTGCATTGTTGGTTCTTGTATTGTGTGTCCACGCCTCGACCTCTGAGGAGGCGGGCAGACGCGGCGGGATCACTACTGTAAGTATCTATGCGTATCTATACTAATGAGTTAAGGTTTGTTTGTTTGAACGCGCTGATGTCAGGAACAGCTCGGATTGGAAAATTGTTTTGTTTAGGATTGTACTTTCAGTATGGAAGTAAGTACAAAGTGACGTTAGCATAATATAAAGTAGCTTCTAAATGTGATATTCTTACAAATAGTTTTTCTCAAATTAATACGGGTGCCACGACGGGGCACAACTTGTTAATTATACCAAATTGATCCATAGAGGAAACCATATAATCGTGTCCTAAGATATGTCCCTGGATAGCGCTATTATAGGACTACGAGGAATTGCCCGGATAGCTCAATTAAATGTCAAAAGAACCAAAATTGTGATTGCTTTACATATTTCCGTTAACCACATACTATTTATTTTATTTATTTATTTATTTTTTACATACATAGATTCCTTACAGCTATTTGTATTACAATATTTATAATTAACTTTAACAAAACAATACGCCAATAAAAAGGAATACCAATAATAAGACAATTAATGTGACAGTAGTTTTACATTAATTATAACAATGACAAAGTGGAAAAAATTAATATATATATTTTTTTTTTTTTGGACTTGGTATACAAAAAAGAGGAAAACTATTTTATCCTATTTTATACTATTTTATCTTTTTAATAAATTTGCATTCAATTCTCTTATACCACGTATTGTAATGTCTCTTCCAAGTTCCAGTATCATCCGTTCTGCCTAAAAAAAAAAGTGAAGTCCCGTGTCTCCTAGTGGGATAAGTGAAACAGATGCATTATCCATACATCTGTTTCACTGATCGATTTTCATTAGGGACAAGTAGGTGATCAGCCTTCTGTGTCCTGCCAGACCGAGACATTTTTTTTTCTTCGTCTCCACCGGGAATCGAACCCAGGACCCCTCGTTTCTACGCTCATGCATCAATCACTGTACCAAGGAGGCGGTCCATTCTGCCTAACAATAAGGAAATTACGATTAGTTTTAAATCCTCAAAAATATGGTGTTGTGGAATTACACGAAAACGATAAATGTATTAGCTACAATTATCTATGTGATAATATCACTTCTACTAAATAAATATTATCTACGTAATTCATGAATGAATTTCCACCAAAAAATTAAATTTTAATATAGAGTAAATGTTTTAAATAAGTTGAAATTAAATGTAACAAATCACTGCCGGTAATTAACGGATAAAGCTTATCTGATTCGTCATTCGCTATCAGCGTTGAATACTATTTGCAATATTGATATAATAATCAAATTAATTTAAAATTATTATCAAAAATATATTCAGTAGCCAATATACATATATTCATTATTTCAACTACATAAAAGTTTTCGAATCAGCACAGTATGCCATCAATAATTTTTACGATTCATAAAACAAAGCAAGATAGAGTTATACTGAGAATAAAATTTTACTCATTTTGCATACCTACTACCTACTACATGTCATATTATTCCTTAGTTCTCCCTGCATTTTAAAAAGTCATCGAGTACGGACCTCTTCTAATTAGTAATTACATAAACGAGCAAGAAATTTATTAAGCTATTGCATAGCTTCTATCACGGGCCTTGAGCGCGGGGACGGAATCCAGAAATTTAGTAACGAAAAACCTGACGCTCCCCACTCCGACGGGCGCGGAGGTGTGGCTTGAAGGCATAGCATGCAATAGCTTTACCGCGGCAGTCCCCGAGTGCAACACGTCTTTTTTAATCAATGCCTTAATTCCAGCACGAAAGAATATTAAGGGACGGCTATCCCTCCGAATACTATGACGTCACCACGGAAGATGGATACATTCTACAAATAAACAGGATTCCACGTGGAAGGAATGACTTCAACAATTTCCGCGGCAGGCCCGTTGTTTTCTTGATGCACGGCCTGCAGGGATCTGCTAACTCATATATAGGAATTGGTCCTGAAAACAGTATTGGTACGTGCCCTTTGGATATTTATCTATATTTTATAAAAAAAAGCTTAAAGAATTAATTTGATCGCACTAATTTCACAACAGATTCTCTCTCTACCTCGTACATCAAGCCCGATGTTTTTAATTTTAGTGTTAGATATAATCAATGCCCATTGATTTTAATACCCAATATAAAGCTGAAGAGTTACTTTGGACGCGCTAATCTCAGTTAAATAATCAATTTATGGAGGAAATATAGGCTACTTAACGTCATATAAGACGTAGGCAAAATCGTGGTAAAGCTTATTTTTAATAATAACATTCTGCAGCCTTGAATTGACCGTCTTCTTGAAAATGTCGGCGGGCAATGAATCCAAAAACATACTAGATAATATACATTATTGCATATTATTGTTATATCATTCGTCGCTGATTAAAATAATTAGCTATCTTTTTTATTATCCTTCCTTGTCCAACGATAAAAGAAAGGCGCTAAAGTCCAATCAGATTGTCGAACCCTTCTTAGTTTATTGTCTGATAAACATTAGTTTCTATACTAATGAACTCCCATGTTTTCTTTACAGTCCATGTCCATTTACTCTGTTTATTATCATATAAACAGTATTATTGTGTTTATAGCTGTACACACTAAAAAACTATGTTTTCTTTACAGCTTATGTCCTCGCTAATGTCGGTTTCGACGTCTGGATCGGTAACGCGAGAGGCGTCGAGCAATCCCGCCGCCACGTATCTCTCGACCCTAATGGTCTCTTCTCCAAACGTTCCTTCTGGGACTTCACTTTCGAAGAGATCGCTTTGATTGACTTGCCCACTATGATCGACTTCGTTCTCAACTTTACGAATCAACAAAAACTCCACTACGTCGGCCACTCCCAAGGCGGCACTGTGTTCCTCATCTTGAATTCGAGGAAACCCGAATATAACAATAAGTTCATCTCTGCTCACCTTTTGGCTGGTGTTGGATACCAAAACCACTTCCCCAGCAAGATTTTGACCAAGGCTGCTGATGACGTTGATCAAATCTATGTAAGTTGGTGTGACATCTACTATTTATTAAGGCTTATCAAACAAATTCCTTGCAATGACTAAACAAGTTAACTTCATTTATGAAAATATCACTACATATAAATAGGTCAATCAAAGAATCTACAGTTCCCACTGTCGACATTTTTATCAGTCTACTTGATTTGCCCATATTTTTGCATAACTACTTCATATTAACACATGCAACACATAAAATTCGAAACGCAATGGGAACAATAAAAATATTTATTCGATATTGTTACGATGTGTGACAATTTCGTAATTATTGATTGTTCAATCAATCAAGCGGAACAACACAAAACAATTGTGAAAGCCCATGATGAAGAGAATAAATAAAAATGTTCATTGAAAACAATATATTATACTGGTTACAATAGTTTGCAATATGTATGCTGTCGTAATAAAATATTAATTAACCTATTTCTTTTCAGAGTTTAGCCCGTCTGGTGGGTGTTGTGGAATTATTAGGACCAGGCAAGTTCAGCTTTAGCGAAGACATTGAAGAAATTAAAGAGAAGGTGCAAGAATATCAATCACGTGGTCTTATTTCATTAATACTCGAAAACTTGATTGCAGCCATAGAAAATGCCTTGGTAATTAATATAATACCTTTTTTAATAAATTTAATTGTTATCCTAATTCCATTATATTTTTTTAAATATTGCTCATTAATGAACGTACTGTTTTATGCGTAACATGAGCGTACTTAAGAACTGCCATATAGTCAAAAGTCCTATTCTTGGTGACGTTAAAAAACAATTTTCTACTTTCAGGATGAGCTCTCTCGCGGTAAGGAAATGGTAGCCGGAGCTGCTCTCAAACAATATGGACACTTCGGCCAAAACATCAGAGACAAGCGCTTCAGAAGCTGGGACTATGGCATTTTGGAGAACTTGATTAGGTACGGAAGGATAACACCTCCCGACTACAACCTTAGGAACATTAATGTGGACACAATCATGCACTACACTGTGGGAGACAATCTGCTGCACGAGAGAGACGTCCTGGCGATGGCAAGGCACATGCCCAACTGTAAAGTACGCAGGGTTGCCAGACGAAGCTTCTCTCACACTGACTTCGTAATGTCCGCTGATTCTAGGGAATTAGTCACAGACTTCATCGTCGACGATCTTGTGAGGAGGGTTTAGGTTAAGATGCATGAACAGGATTAAATTATTTCAGCAGCATATACACTTTTTTATTTATGACTAGCTAGATAGATCTGTTTTCTGTTATTAAATGTGATATTTTTACCACTAACGCTTTTTTATTGTACCTATATTGCAAGGTTTGCAAATTCAAATGTTCTCATTACGTTTATCCCTTTTTCATCAACATTAATATATGTAGATACATACTAAAGTCTGTATCAGATTATTTTAGTGATATGCTTATCTCTATTAATAACTAACTGTTCAACCCGGATCCGCGCAACTACGCCTTGTTTATCAGTCTTTCAAATTCTTATCAGTTATTATCCTAATCCTAGTTAATATGCGACTTTATTATGCTTTGATGGCTTTGAATGACGTCGAATGTTTGAAATCTAGGAAAACAAATATTAGGAAAAGAAAAGTAAATTTTCGCTCTATTTTGCGTAATAAAGTAATTTACACCACATTACATTCTACATTATAACAGTAGTAGGATATTAAACTTGGTAGAAGCAGATAGCCTAATTTTATTGTGAAAACAATGCTGAACCGAGAGGATTAGGAAGGGAATTCAGTATGGAGAATTATAATTTTTTTTATTGTCTATACTAATATTATAAAGAGGAAAGGTTTGTAATTATGAACTACTGGACCGATTTCAAAAATTTTTTCACCATTAGAAAGCTGCATCTTCACTGGGCAACATAGGCTAGGTTTTATCCAGGAAATCCCACGGGAACGGGAACTATGCGGGTTTTTCTTTGAAGACGCGGGCGAAGCCGCAGGCGGAAAGCTAGTATGTTATAACTTTCAATATAGTATGCTTTTGCATTTTTTTGCTTTATCTGTGCTAAGAGGCTGTAACTTTTGATTGACTGGCTTTTGGTTGATGTTTTTAGCTAATCGCAAAACACATTACTTGCCTGGCTATTGCCTTCCGCGTGATAGAAAGCCTATTATAGCCTTCCTCGATAAATGGACTATTTAACGGTGAAATAAAATTTTCAAGTCGAACTGTGATAGTGCTTCCTTAGATTAGTGGATTCAGACACAAAAAAATCTTCAGCTTTATAAATAAAACACACGCATTATATTTCTACAAATATCCAATTTAGGTCAATTTAAGACCTAATATTAAATACGCGATCAATTTCATGACCCATTATATTTTTTAATCCACTTGATATTAATTAATCCAATTACACTTGAATTACTCTTAATCCCGAAAATTAAAAACCAATAATTTGGAGATAAAAAAAGGCGCTACCTACTGATTAAATTCAGTGCATTTGATTTTATAAAATATGTAAAACGAATACACATTTTGAATTTTCTTTACAATCTAATCTCTTATTTAGTCTTTTAAATCGATCTTAAACACAGAAATAGTTACCCTTAAATATATAAAACTATGGGAACCATGTAAAAGTGGGTGAAAATTGTGTATCGTGAATCGGTTACTTACTAATATACAGATCAAGCTAATAAAACCGAATACAAGTCAATAACTGCGTTAAAAACAACCGACTTCAAACTTTCACTTGCAACATTTACAAATACAGACAAAAATGCTCATAAAATAAAAACTACTGGGCCTATCCGAATAAAATTTTTATGCAATTCGACACCATCCCGCATCGAACAAAAAAAGAATCACGTAAATCGGTCCAGAAACCACGGAGTAATCGGTGTACATACATAAAAAAAAAAACATACCGGCCGAATTGATAACCTCCTCCTTTTTTTGAAGTCGGTTAAAAACATAACGTGATTGCGATTCAAATTTAAAATCCAAGTTTACGACTTTTTGAGTCCTGGACTTAATCGCATTATCATCTAATAAATTATCATCAAACGTGAGGATATCGACTTTGGCATTTCTAATTTACAGCCCATATATAATGTTATAAGGCTACTGTTTTTATATCGTGTATCGGTAAAGATATCAGAGTTTATGGTCAAGGGATATTGTTAACATTTTTATCACATGTTATGAAATACGAACGAACTTTCCTGATTAATAGATTGCTTTTGTTTCATTGATGATTATGAGTAATGTAACAAGAGTGAATGATCACATGCCCTCGATAAATGTTTGGTTTAGCTTGATCTTGCATTCATACTAATACAATTGAGGTGATTTTTTGCAATTGGTTCATTATTTCGTATTAATAATTTGAAAGTTATTACATTAGGAAAGTATCTACTGTTTCTTCCTGGCTTGATACATTTATTTAGAAACGAATTATAATGCTACATTCATTATAATTCGTTTCTAATTAAATGTATCAAGCCAAGTGTTGAGTAACGTAAAAATAGAGGCCCCATTTCGGTCACAACTCCAGGTAACATTGGTTTTCATACATGCAAAAATAAATGAATAAAATAATGCAAAAGTGAATCAGGAAATAAAATACTGATTATTGATTGAGGATTAGATAGTTTAAAAAGAAACCTATTGAGGAAAATACGTGACAAAACCGACACAGGGACAAAGCAAATTGTTTAACGACATGTGACGTCTATCAACCAGCACTTAGCAAGGCATTAGAAGAATTCAATTACAAATAACCAACCAAGAACTAAAATTCAGTGACGATCGTTAAGGTATGGAATGTTTTAAATATATTATACTTCTACGCTTTTCAGAATAGAAAAGTTTTTACTTATAGGTATAAAAGCTTTTCCATACGCTGATATAAGGCGACATTTTCTTTTATAACATTTGATTACAGGGCTTATGTTGTAACGATAACACGATAATTACAAAAAGATGTTCAAGGATACGAAAAAGCTAGAAACGACGTTATTAGGTACTGTTAACAACAAATAGAAAGTAAATTGCTTTTACAATTGTAATTTAATTCTATTGTTGTTCGTAAAATAAGTCGAAAATCTTTAACGCGTACAATCTTTATAACAATGTACCTAATCAAATAAATGATTGTCTTGACCAATCAATTTTCTTACTTGTCACTAAACAATCAGACATTAATGCAAGATCAAAAGGATATTGCATTCATGATATCAAAAATGAACTGATTCCATCCAATCAATTTATTGTTTTGGTTGATAATGTCATTATTGTATAATCAGCTGACGCACTGTCTAGTTTTCCTGTGAGAAAAATGTTTACACTAGTTTAAGTTCTCGGATTCACTTGAGTAGAACATAATATGTGCTAGTTCAGATTATAATGTATCGGTGTATCAAATTGAAATCACATAAGACCAGCCGTTTTATCGTGTAGTTTAATATTTTTCGTATGGTATGGTATATTATAGGTATACTTGATTTGCTGTGGTCATATGTAGCATGTTATATAGTTTACTGCCTTATGACCACCCCTTGCCATCGTCGACAAATGAACTATCCAATACAATAATATTTTCCATTTGGAACCTAAGATTTCCTGCCATCAGGTCACACAAACAAACAGACTTTCAGGCTTTACAATATAAGGATAGATGGTATCTCCATAATAATCAAGCAACGTGCAAAACTCAGCCAATTAATGCACAAATTAGAAGATTGATAAGGGAATGAACCACGCGTCATGAACTCTAATATTGTCAAGATACCATATCAGTTGGGTGGACTTAAAAGGGATTGTTTTTGAGGAAACGTTGTCACTAATCATACAGACATGCTGGGGATACTGTCGATAGCTTGCCTTGTGGTGACCATACAGGCTTTGCCCACTGATGTAGGCTCCAACAAATTGTACAACATTGTAAGTCTTATTCAGTTTTGTTAGATGCACAAACGGCTTTGTTTGGAGAGAAAATGTATTATCTAAAAGCTTTGCTCAAATCAATCCAATTTGTTTAAACAAAAATCCTACAATAAAATGGAATAATATTACTATATCGTTGGAATGATACATTTTATAAATATTTTACTAAAATTTCAACGACTTTATTAATTTTTTGTTCATTTAAATGATAATATATGGAAAATGGACAAATAAAAACTCCTATGTAATCTTTAGACAATAACAAAAACCATCTTGAGCTTTTTTATAAATCTAACACAATAAAAATGAAATCGTCAAATTCACCTTACTGTCT
Organism: Colias eurytheme; assembly: GCA_907164685.1. NCBI lineage: Eukaryota > Metazoa > Arthropoda > Insecta > Lepidoptera > Pieridae > Colias > Colias eurytheme. The sequence continues at coordinate 8,838 of CAJQZN010030362.1, read as the reverse complement.
TTTAAATTACAGCATGAAAAAATCATCGAAGAAGGATACCCAGTAGAAACTCATGATGTCGTGACCGAAGATGGTTATATCCTGGAATTGATCAGGATACCATATGGAAAAAAGGGTATAGATGCAATCGTTAGACCACCAGTGCTTCTTATGCATGGTCTATCAGACTCTGCCGCTGCATACATCTCTTTGGGACCAGACAGTCTCGGTAAGCAAACTTATTTACACATAAAAACATGTTTGTCTGCGGACGGCAATGTAACTTCAGAATGAAGACAATGCTCACTATCTTATTTCTATAATCTTATTGCAATCTTATCTTGGATATCTTTGTGATATCAAGTAGCAAGGATACTAACCAAAATACTGCAAGATATAAACAATGATACTTGTCTCATCAAATTTCAAATCTTATATGATTCAAGATATAATATAAAAATGTTTAATACGAAGTGGGCGACATATAATTCAATCGAATGTTTAAAAAACAAGTGACAATAGAATAGCGATGGAGATTCAAAGGAACTAAAGACGCAATATTTCCACAGCTTACAATCTCGTAGAAGAAGGTGCTGACGTATGGTTGGGTAACGCGAGAGGCGTGGCCAATTCACGTCGCCACATCAAACTGAACCCCGACGATGAAAAGGAAAAGTTTGAATTCTTCGACTTCACTTTCGAGGAAATCGGAATGATTGACCTTCCCGCCATGATTGACTATATTTTAGAGAAGACAGGAGAGAAACAGGTTCACTACGTCGGACATTCGCAGGGAGGAACCGTCTTCCTGATCCTTAACTCTATGAGGCCAGAATACAATGACAAAATCTCATCAGCTCATTTGCTCGCAGGAGTCGGCTATCAAAATCACTTCCCTAGCAGTGAATTAAGAATAGCAGCCATAAGTACTGATTTGCTTTATGTAAGTATAAGTTTTATGAAACCCACGTAATACTCTGTCCTTGAAACGGAACTTTGATGTTATTTTTAGCATCCATTTGATGAGTGCTTTATATTTAGCTCTATGTCAAAATTATTAATCTTAAAAGCATCGTTAAAATCCTTTTATTGTGTGTATTTCAGAAGTTATTTATTATCATGGAAGTTATATTTAAGATTTGATCAATATTTCTAAAAAAATAGTCGATTTATTCTTGTTAACCCTGTACAAACATAGTAACAACTATTTGTATGAACATTGCAGTCGCTCGGAGTTTCTCTAGGATTTGTAGAGGTCCTAGGGCCTAACTGGGGCAATCAAATCACTGAACTGCAAACACTCAACGCCTGTGCCTCCACCGAGGACGATGGAGGAGTCTGTTCAAGATCATCACTGGACGATATTATTGTGAGTAAACTGATTTAAATAATATTACTATATGTATATCATTGATTTGACCTTTTTAACGCAATCATATTATTACTATCATCGTTGATCTTTTCAAAAGTCATTTTTGAATTTGTTAGAATTGACACAGTTTGAATTTAAACATATTTTTAGTAATTAATTTGTTTATTTAATGTTTTAATGAGCAAATTATGGTACAAGACATTGAGTCTCCTATGACGTCTTTACCATAAAATTTATATCCACATCGTCATTAACATTTACCCACCATTACAGAAAGATATCCTGAATCCCAGCGAGCTCTTGCCTGGATCGGCTTTGAAGCAGTTCGCGCACTATGGCCAAAACATCCGTGATAAGAAGTTCCGTCGCTGGAGCTACGGTCTCATCAGCAACCTGTCTAAATACGGGTCAATAACCCCCCCAGAATACGACCTCTCAAAAATAACTGTAGACATTACTATGCATTACACAGTCAATGATATGCTCCTGGATGAACAGGACGTTCTGGAGATGGCTGCTGTTATCCCGAATGCTTCTGTTAGAAGAATCCCGAGAGAAACCTTCACACACACAGACTTTGTTACCGCTGAGGACGCTAAAGAACTCGTGGTTGATTATATCGTTAACAGCTTATCCGCCTTTGTTAGATAAACATTTGATACTGCTATCTTGTCTTTATTATTTTCTGTCACTTTCTATAAGCCTACAAAATAATAGATAATGGATACCTATTTTATATATCTGTCGTGAAGTATAAAGGAAGTTTAACTAAACCAAAATAACATTAATTATATACTACTAAGCCAAAATAATATTAATTATACGATTAAAGTATCTCTAACAAATAATGGCAACTAGGCTAATTCAAACTACACACAAACGATAACGAGATCCACTTCCATTTAAGCAGACGATACAAAAACTTCCATACAATTCACTTATAATTTTCCTGAAGAAAACTGCGATAAGGCTGACTAATCACACAAAAATACAAAGTATTCAGATCGTAAATCCATGTTCCTAGCAGACGTAAATACAAATAAGGAAGTAAACAAGCTAATTCATCTTTATTTAATGTCACACACCTCCGTAAATATTCATAAAAACTCGCTTTTATCGCACCACCTGTAGGCGTAGTCTCGACACATTAGTCGACATCGATCTCGACCGAAATCGGTCGGTAACTAACGATTTTCAGTAACTATAGTATGGACCTAAAATATTTAGTGTTGTTTTTCCAAGAAATTTACCTTGATATTATGGAATATATAGTAAATTAAAATTAGTTACATAAATTTTTCGCATTATTACAAATACAATTGCATATGAAAAAAGCACATGTTATGCACAAAAAACATGGCAGTTTTTTAATTATGTTCTTAAAAATCCTATAAATCTATTGGATAACAAATATCCTAAGAAAATATCAATCTGCGTTATGTTTTTATATAGTTAAAGCTATTAGTTTTAGTTTAGTAATATTTTGTTATTTGTGAAGTGCAATAAAATTCTAATCAAAAGACTCTAAAAGCTCTACAAGATAATTCTGCTCAATTCGAAGCTTTTCGAGAAATCTTTAAGACATCATAGAAACGGACGGAACTAAAACTAAGGACGGAACGGATAATTTGTATCACTTGTATTTTTAGCTTGTACATATTATTATATTATATTATGTGCATCATTGTATATTTTATTACAGTTAATAAGCAAAGGATGAATATATGCAATTGATTTAGCGGTTCACGGGTAATTATTTATGTAATAAATATAAATATTTATCTATAAATTTTATAATTTACAGATGAACAAGTTACTAGAATTATGTTGATGAGAGATGATGGTTTTGACTTTTGAGCCAAATTTTCAACTAGTTCAGAAATAAATTAATCGAATATGAATGCAATAATTTAGGCTGAATAAATGCAGACAGCAGTACACTACATATTTTAATATTTATTTAATATAATATAAGAGGCTTCTTAACATTTTCAATAAAATTTTGAAACCATCTTAAAAATAAAACATTATTTGTTTATTTTATTTTAATTGCAATAACATTAAATAAGAGAAAACAATATTGCGTTAAATCATGTAACATCGGAAGTGTGAAATATCTTTTTTATTATAAAATTATAATAATCTATAATTTTTCTGAAATTATCAACCGTATCTACAAACCCACACAAACCGTAAGGCCCTTCTCCCATTACGATACTTCTAGAATACGATACTCGAGTAGAATACTAGTTAGATATTTGCTCGCTACCCGATGCTCGCATATTATGCGACTGAAAAATGACTAAATTCATCATTATTGTGCCTCGTTTTTGTAGACGGACGCTATGTCGAGCGATTCCAGTGACGACGTAAAAGTAGGAAGTAGGTACTGGATTCATCCATATATTGAAAGAAACATAAATTGTAGAGTTTTTATAGCCGCACGAGAACTACAACATGATGATAAGAATTTTTTATCTTTCTACCGAAGAGATACGCGCGAAACGCAACGCAAAAGCGACCAATTAAACTAGTCGCGGACGTATCGTAATTTGAGAAGGGCCTTCGAGATCTTGTCGAGATCAAACGTCGGTATCATAACGATTGACAATGTCAAAGAATAATTTGTTTTGACAATATTCGAATGTGTTGCAAAGAAATGATTTTCCAAATCCATGAAATCTATATTTTATTTATTTTTCATATATCTACGGAATTGAAATAATGATGTTATTAATTTAGATAAAAATGCATTACTACAAGGCTATTATTATATAAATATTTTGACGCATTACGGAAAGTTTTGTGAAGAATAAAAATTATAAACAAATATGTATCCATTGTATACTTCCATCAAATTAGGGAGAGGTATAAAGCGACATCATTTTCATTGCTGAGGACGGGACTATAAATTAGTTGTCGATAATTACCGACTAATGTGTCGAGACTACGCCTGGTTTACCGAGCTGACAGTTTTTAATACCTTTATTTTGAACTGTAAATAATGCTGATCCCGGGATATTATGATTTGTGTGTGGTTATAAACTTGTTCGACGATGATTTTACGATATTTTGTGACCTAGTGATCGTAAAGTCTGTTTAAAAGGTTTTACACGCAACGGCTGTATGATTGTGAATATTTTATGAGAGCCAAACGATTGAACGAAGACTATATTTTGAAATAAACATTCTATCGTTTACGATATTACATATATTTTCGTGATTGGAAAAGGCATTGGAACAATCAAATACAAAATTCACGACTTTATAATGTACCAACAGTATCTACATTATACACTAATTTAATTATTAAAAATAATAAAGACATTCTAACAAAAAGCGCAAAAGACTTGTTAGAGAGACTAGAGGAAGACAATATTTTTTCTCAGTTTTCTTCTAACCGATAAAAAGAGCATATCCCATTCAGAGCACATATCATTACTGATTGGCATAATCTAAATTTTCTACCCTTCCGACTAGATTTAGGAACTAAATAAAGCACTGATCCATGTACTTGTCTCAAATGTGTTTGTGCACCGGACTTACGGTGATTAAAAGTGCTATTGCTGTGAAGTTATCGCACCATTTCCTACAGGGGACTTGGCAGCGGATCGTATCGCTTCACATTAGATACGGGAATTGTACCGAGGAACTCAGAGTCGGTATAGATACTGGGTTTATAGGGTGCAATGTTTGATTAGTTTTTAAGAAATCTTGTCATCTAATCTATGTGAGAATTAGAGAAATTAAAGAATTTTTAGTGTGAAGTATACTTATATTACAATATGCTAAAGTGTAAGTTCAGCCTTCACAATATAACTGTTAAACTAATTTTTATGTACCTACTGCGGATCTCCGATCTGTATTTGGCCCTCTACAAACTACCAATATTATAATTAATCTAATGAACAGTCAAATAACTTACGAGGCTCATGCCATAATGGTCGTTATATATAAGTTAACAGTGAAATACTATAAGAAGACTATTAATCTCCAAATTCATCAAATTCAAAGAAGATCATGCTATTCCAAAAAATATTTAACATTGTTACATTTCTAAACTGTCCAAAGTTACAAAGACCAATAAACTCAAATAAATCAAAGGAATTTAACTTACACGTTTATTGTCTACAACATTCGTATCACGTATAATTCGATCCCGAAACTACTCCAAAGGGACGGCGTTCTGCAAACGAAGTAACATTTTGCTCGAATCGTCTAATATTTCATTGGTTATTCCGTGATAGGCTTGGATATTGCCTTAATGTCTATAGGGCACCACTTAAGGATATATTTATTTATGAATTCCTCAAACGTTTGGAGGACAATGTTCTGGACATGATGGTCGTTTTTAATACAGCTTTTAAGGAAGAAAATAGGCTAAAATATAACTGGATCTTACGCAAAACGTATCGTGACAAATAAATAATTCAAAACTTATGAGTGTAAAAAAATGGATAACAATCATCAAAATCGATCCAGTAGTTTATCCGTGAAAACCATACATACATACATACATATATGTAATTACAAACCTTTCCTCTTTATAATATTAGTATAGATTTACCATACACAGGCAGAATCACGAATTTATTCGACTTGCTAATTATCTCTACATTGTATGTACCTATACCTAAAAACATACCTACCCGTAGGTACTTGTGTCTACAAAATTAATAGTAGAAAGAAACAACGTTCGCGAGACAAAAGCGTTCCATCTAGTTATTGTCACATTGTATAAATGAAGTCTAAAATTATTCAGCGCAAGTCCTGGAGCTAGCGAACTGAGGCACACGTGCGATCCGATACGCAGGAGTGAATTTCACAAATTTCACCATCCACTGCTTTCAATTAATTAAAATAGTTTGAGCGACGTGCTGCGAAATGTTCAGTGTATATTGAATTGATTGCTGCGCAGTTTTATCGCGATATGATTTATGAAATGTTATTACGATTTGTTGTCTTCTTAAATTTTCAAAGCGCGGATCGGCGTAGTGCTACGCTTAGTTTACGTAGCTCCAAAGCGTAGGCATTGGTGCTACATAAACTAAATGGACTAGTTATATTATTTTAATTGAAATAATTTAGATTGTAAATAATGTGTTGTTTGTGATCATCTTGTTTCGTTCTAAAGGATGTTTTTCATCTCAAAATTACTCTCTTCTAGACTGATTGATGCAATTGCATATATTTATGTCTAACAGGTAGGTAGGTAATAGGAAACAAACTTCAAACAAAACTCAATATTGGTTATATTATGAGCAACGGTACTCAAGACAATCTACAACTTCCACAACATATTTATAGACTGCAAACTGTTTTTAATAATCCCTCAAAAAACATTTTCCCTTCATTCTTGTTCAAACGACTTCCTCCATTACCGTTCCTGCTTTACACGTTCTTATTTATCTCTTTAATGTCATTGATAACCAGCCAGAAAGAGCCCTTAAACACCTGCCCCCAACATAGCAGTATTATACCCAGTGTGGAAAAAAGACAGCGATATATAGGTCGTGTAGCGCCATCCTTTTCTCACGCTGGAAACAATACTGCTATAAGGCATCATAAACATTAATGTTAGGGGTTATAGGTCTAGTTAGGTTGGTTGTAAATCACAGTTTACACCTGAGATGCGGCAGGTTAATGAGAATTACTATGGATTAAGAACTATATTGTATTGAGAAGGTAATTTGGTTAATTGGTGTAGGCGATAATACTAACATCTTTTACATAATTTGGTTTTATAAGACGGTTATCACGGGTATTTTTTATGTTAGACATAGATTACTTGTAAATTTTTTTCTCATATTTTGGAATACATAATATTATCTTTAATTTAAATATTGTCTGATAATTTTCGTTCTTGTCCCAAAGATATTTATTTAACACGTTTCCATACGCGTTAACATATTCCTAAATCTTCATTATTTTATTAAATAACTTTTTCCAATACATAAAACCTAGTTCTATAAATATCAAAAATAAATGTTAACAAAACCGCTGACCGCAAATTGCGTGCCGATAAGCGAAGTGACGAACTCAATAGTTCATAAATTATCGCCTGTACAAATAGCCTGTTTGTTTTACCTGAATACTAAATGTTAATTCAGTAAATAGTACCAACATAATGAATAGTAGGTACCATCATAATGAATAGTACCAACATAACTTCAACATAATGAACGATCGTTGGAATTATAAGGTCAGGGTCAATCATGACAAAAAAACAGAATAAAAGAGTTGACGATGGTTATTTACAACTATGAGTTGTAACTTGTACCTAATGAAAAAGTAGAAAAAATACATAGGTAAACCTGATCTGTGTAAAAAAGAAAAAAAAGAGCGTGTGTACCTAGCATACGTGTCAGAAGTGAAACTTCTTTGGTAAGATTCAAAGATACCAAAATCGTCGAGTTACTCCATGACGTGACGGTAATGCCATGACCTTTAAATTTTACTCCCCCTATAGAAAAATCACTTAAAAAAAATTGGTTGTCTGTAAAGTCGGTTTACTGACGATAGTTGAACGTGACAACGTCCGATTGTGCTTCTTTGTCGCTTGCACTTCAAGCCTTACATGGAACGCCTCAGAGCGAGGTAACGCCGCATGAGTAATGTTTTTTCGTGCGTGCAGCCGGCCCTATCGAATTATAAGACGTTGTCACGTCAAAAAGAAATCGCAGCTAGGTACCTTTCAACATACATTTTAACACTTTTATATTCGAAAAACGTAAAAGTAGGTCTCTATTACACTCATCTCATCTATGTAAAATGTAGATCGTATTATCTATATGGCAATTGTTTTAATCGTACTAACATTGGTCCCAACTAAAGACATATTTTACTATACATTTATCGAAACAGCTAGGTATTTGAAGAGAATGGAGTATCATTAGTTAAAATGGACGGAGGGATATCAAGTGGATATACCATAATGGATTCCTCTATCGACCGGCCTATACATGCAATTCTACAAATGTTTATTTGGACATGTATTTATATACATAATTACATATGTAAAACAGTATAATTGCGAGTAAAAAAAATATCCATTGAGATAAATTATAAAAAAATATACCCTGTCGTCTTTTAATAATTATTTTGAACGAGAACCTAACTGCTCAATGGTCAGAATTAGATAAAAATTTAAATGTCACAAACCAGATAGCATGAGCTTTGAAATAAAAAAAAGGAATCATCACAATCGATTCACCTATTCGAAATTTCTGAGGTAACAAACAGTAGAATTAAGAGCCTCCTCTTTTTAAACCAGTTGAAAAAGTGAGTATATCACGCATTCATTGGATCGCAAAAAATGGCTTATAAATCCCTACAAGCATCTAATATGAAATGGATATTATAGGCGTGTACGTGAATGCACAAAACTAATTCATTTTAACATAAAATAATACTTATTAATGTACCTACATACATTCTACTGTGACACAATTTGTATAATTTGTCATATCTATTGGATTCGCTAATAC